>JAPZPB010000704.1:0-16498 GCA_037952635.1 Bryoglossum gracile | reverse complement strand
GGCTAGCCTATTTAGTCTAGTCTAGTTTCGGTTTAGTCTAGTTTTTAGTTTGCAAAAATATATTTTAGTTTATAAAAAATATTTTAGTTTGCAAAAAGAGGTTTAGTCTAGTCTAGTCTAGACTATTAGCTAGTCTAATTAATATACTTGTTAATTAAACTATGCCTTTCTAATAAATAAGTTAATTATTAATTTTATTATTAATAAAAGAAAAATAACTTACCGATAACTTATAAATAGACACTTAATAGTAACTAAGCGGTAGTTCTTCTAGTCTTCGGGGTTTTCTTTAAGAGCATTTAAAGTCTTAGAAAATAGCTTCTCTTTAAATATATAAGGAGCTTCGTTTAAAGGCTCTAGTTGAAAATTAGATTGATTTTGCTCTAAATTAAGCTTAATAGAGGATATTTAAGACATTTCGTATAAGTATTAATAGTATTAATACTATTAGAAGTAATAATCATAATAGTTATAATAGAAATATTAATAATAAGAGTAATTAATTTCTAATTAAAAGAAAATCTATCTTTAAGAGAAGGAACTCTTATTTATATAAGTAATATCACTTTCTAGTTAATTCTATTAATTATAAATTATACTTATAGTTATATATTAAACTTTTATTAATTTATAATTAAGTGTAGTTAATTTATAATAAGTAGAATTCTATCGAATTCTTTAGAAAAGTATTTAAAATTATCTAATAAATAAGAAATACTTAATTATAAATAGCTATTCTATTAATAGAACTCTAATTTATTCCTCTTAAAATAAATCCTAGTATTACTAATTATTTTATAAATATTACTAATATAGTATTTTCTATTATTGAATTTAAGATTATTAAATCTTTTAAGATATATTTAGAATTACCTTAATAAATAAGATATACTTAATTATAAAAGGTTATTTTATTAATAAAATTTTAGTTTTCCTTTTTTTAAAATTAACTTTCTTATTACTAATTTCTTTATCTAAAGTAGTAGTATATTATTACCTTTTATAAATTTTATAATTTTATAATAAATAAACTTTAAAGATAAAAAATATATAAAAAACGTTTAATTATAAATATTTTACCTATTAATTAAACTCGCTGAATTTGGTTATTAATATAAATCTTATTATTGCATATTAGCTTATAGGTCTTATTAATATAATATATCTTATAAGTAGCTATTAATTAAGTATTATATATAAAGTAAATAACTTTAGGATCGATTTTACCTTGCTTAGATTAACCGAGTATTTAAAGCTTTAACTAATTCTATTCTTAGTATCTACTAAGCCTATTTTAGACTAGCCTTAAGTAACTAACTCTAATTAGGATGCGGCTCTTATATTAATCAAATTAATTAATTAATGCTTAATTAATTTAATTAGATTAGATTAGAATTAGATTAATCTAAATTTTTCTTAATTAGAATTAGATTAATAGCCATTAATCTAATCTAATCTAATCATTTTTTACACTAGCTACTAGTGCTTCTTATAAAAGAATCTTTTTACAAGAAGCTTTAAATATAAATAAAGCTAAGAAATAGGCTTAATAAAGATATATTTAATACTATAATATGTTTAAAGAGCTAGGGTACTATTATAGAAAAGGATATAGAGGCTAATAAAGACGCTAATAAGGATATATTTATAAAAGAAGCTTTGTTTAATTATAAGTATATTTATATAAAATTTAAATTTTAGTATATAAAAATTAATTCATATTCTCCTAAAATTAATTTAATTTAGGTTAAACGTTAATTAAAATTTAATTTAATTTTATTTAATTAATTTATAATTCATTTGCCTTAATATAATAATTTTTTAACTATACTAGAGCTAGGGTAAATTTAGAGACAAATTAGAAATCGAAATTAAAGAGGCTTAAAAGGACTTAAAATAAGAAGATTAAGAAAATATAGATTAAATAATATATACCTAGTTTATATTACTCGTCTTTTAATATTAATATTAATATTTTCTTTTAAAGTAACGTGTAATTTCACGTACTCTAAACTACTTAACTTAAGTATTACTTAAGCATTTCTTTAACACAATAAGCGTAACGGATTAGCTATTATTAAGGATTGTTATGCTAATAATTAGTTTTAGCATAGGCCTATGCCAAAATACATCTCTATAGTAACTATATATATATGCATACCTTACTTAACCCCCCTTACTTTATTTATAAACCCTAAATCCTATCTAAACTTCTATCCCCGCTATTTTACCCTTAATATAGCGTTATTATAAGACTTAGAATAGCTCCGCTTAGAGGTATATCTTTAAACTTATAATAAAAACCCCTTCCTAATATTTCTAGTTTATAGCTAGTGCAAAGGCTCTCTTTGCAAATACTAGAGATATAGTAAGTCTTTTCGATCTTATCTATTAAGGTTTATACTAAGTCTTATCTATTAAACTTTACTTACTAAGTAATTATCTTAAATCTATAAACTTAGGAAGTTGCCTAGTCTCTACCTATTCAAAGCAAGATTTAGTTAAGCGCGCCGATATAAAAGCAACTTAGCTAATACCTAACTATACTTAAAGCGCCTAAACCAGGCTAGAAGAGAACCTTACTTGCTATTACTATAGCTAGCAAGAAGGCTACGCTAGCCTTATCTATAAGACTTATAGTAGATAGAAAGGTATACTCTTTTTCTCTACTTGCTTTTATATCCTTTTAAAAGGTTATGCTAGCTATAATTAATTTATATAAGTTACTTTCTCCACTTATCCTTAATACTAATATATAGCAGTTAATAACTTGCTAAATAAGCACTTTCCTAAGAAAAGATCTCTTTCTTTAAATATAACCTTAAATACGAAAAAACGAAAGATAGATATATAAGCAAGCAAGTAAATACTATCCGAAAAAGCAAAGAAGTAGCAAGTAATTAATATTAATATAAGGGAAAGCAAGTAGCCAAGGAAGGTTTAAAGATAAAAGTCTAAGCTAAAGACTTTAGAGGGGAAAAATATCAAGAACTAAAAGGCTAATACCTCGCTAGTAAAACCATAAGTTATAGATCCGCTCTTAGCCCTTAAGAAAGTTTTATAAATAGGCCCTAATATCTACCCCTCCTAAAATATATCTCTACTTGCTAAGAATTTTAAATAATAGTTATATACTAGCGCTTGTCTCTCTCTATATTTAATTAAGAATAATAAATAAAGATATATACTTGGCCGCTTATAATTATATAAGAATAATATATAAACTTAAAAATATATCCTTAAGGGTTTACTCGAGGTATAAGAGATAAAGAAGTAAAGTAGCCATAAGCTTTTATATAACAGTTGGGCCGTGGTGGCGCTAATACCTATATAGCTTAGCGGTGACCGTTTTAGCATATTAATATACTAAAACCCTTCCCGTGCCATACGTTAAAATATATCCTCTTTATTATAAACTAGTATTTACCTACGATAAGTTCTTAATGCTTGCTTACTAAGCTCTTCGAGCAAGTAAGTAATTTATTCTTGCCTCTATATCTGCGGTAAACTAACGCCCTGCTAGTTATAGATGCTTATCTAATAAATACTAGCTATTGCGCCTAATAAAGCAATTAATATATTTCGCGTAGTATTTGCTAGTACAATAGCAATTCCTAGTTTTAAGTAGCCAATTTTAATAGGAAAGCAGCCATCTTTAGTTATAACGGTTAATATATATAAGGTATTAATTACGTTATCTAGGCGGCTATGCTAAGCATATTATCCTTTCCTCGCGTAAATCGGTAGCTTTATATATTCGACCTTCTTAAGTATTAGCTAGACTCGTTTACTAACTTTTATAGTTTCCTTAGCTACGCATTTAGGCCGCTTAAACAGGTATTTAACTTATTTTAGCAATTCTTTTATTTTCTAATTATAGTAATATAGCTTGCAAACGCAATCAAGCTCCTCTTATCCAAGTCTATAACGTAGCATACCCAATAACTCTTCTTTATTAAATCTAGGTTATAAGAGCTTCGGTAATAAGTAAAACCCGGAGTTATATAAATAGTTATAAGGGACTTAAATTCCTTTATAGCTAGTAAAATAAAAATTTATACTTTGCTAATATATTATACTCGTACTATTATCTTATAAGACTATGCAATGCTAAAGCATAAGCAACTATCTTTTAGCATTATTTTATATTATAATATTAATAATCTTTAACACTAACTTAGCATCTCCTTTCTCTTACTAATTAGGATTTCCTAGAATAAATTAGTATATTAATCCTAAACTTTCCTTGCTTTAAAAAATCCTTTAATAATCCTATAATCTAAGTAATTGCCCCCTTTCGCTGCAGTCTATTATATAAGATAAAATAAGCTCCCCCGCTATAAGCTGCCTTATTTATATAGAGAGCAAAGTGATTTCCCCCTTTAAATAAAATATACCCTTAGAAAATATACTAGGTTTATATACTATATAGCCCTGTTTTTCCAAAGGCAATAAAGCTCAAATTCAGGTCCTTAAATAAACCCTCTAAAAACCCCATGCTAGCAATCGTTTCGAAGGTTTTCTTTAAAGCTAATATTAGTAGAGGTTAGTCTAGTAGCACCCTTTGCCTTTAGAGTGCCCTCGGAGAGCCGCTACACCCGCTATAGCGTCTAGCATATTATGCTATAATATTTAACTTATCTAGACTACAATCTAGAAGCAACTAGACTATAAGCTAAGTGTTTTCGACTGCTTATAGCTATACTTCCTATTTTAGCGTTATATATAAACTAATAACATAGGATTATTTAATTAAAGCGTCTATATTTAGCTTTTACTACCACGAACTATTAAGATAACATCGGACAACTATTCCCTATATAGTATGCAGCTATAGTATATAAGCTGCTAAGTTATTAAATACTAAGCTAGCAGCTTAATACTTCCTAATTATATAGCTAAGAGGATCAAGTTTCTATAACTCCTTTCGTATAACGTCTCTTAGTTTATTAATATTATTAGGTAATAAAAGGCTCTATAGCTTCTAGATAACGCTTAATAACACTTGCATAGCTTTATTCCCTCGCTATAGAAAGCCCTCCTATACTTAATCGGCCTTATAGCAGCTAGCATTAAGGAAAAGAGCTATAAGTAAAACACAATCGACTATATAAGAATTATTCGCTTAGCATAAACCCTAATTAAACCGCTTTATCTAATCTATAAGTAAGAACTGCTATATCCTATTAATAAACTAACTATCTCTTACTAGTATATCTAGTAAGCTATATACTTGCTCTACCCCCTTATAAGTTAGTATCTAGACTATCGAGACTCGACTACTAGAGCAACTAAGAGCTTATGCTATAGCCCCTTTATCCTTAAGTTTTTAAGCCGAAACTACTGCTTTAATATAGATTAAGTAATCGAGGGAAATAATACTATCGGGAAAGTTATTAAGTAGACTAGAACTATTAGTAGGCATAAAAACAAGCTACGGAATACTTACCGGGATAAGTAGTAGTAATACTATTATAACGTCCCTAGGACCTCTAAATTAGAAACTAGAGAATTGATTAGAGTTCCCTCCGCTATTCTACTTAAGTTTTATTTAGAAATATATTAATCGGGAGATAAGAAGCGTGCACTAGGGCTAAAGGAGCTTTACTAGGTATAAAGAGGGCATCCGATATACAAGGCTAATATTTAAGCATAAGCCTATGCCAAAACACTTGCTTATTATTCCCTAAGCAACAGTTAGTATAAATAAATAAATATAATAGCATAAAACCCTACTTTCTCTAAAAATTCGCTACTCTTACCTTAGTTCCTTATTAATAATAGTATTATCCGAGACTCCCTAAAAACTTCGTAAAATAGTATAGATTCTATTTTAACGCACTATATATATTAACTTCTCTAGTTTATTAGAAGTGCTATAGATCTCTTTATAGCGACTAAGGATAGTGCTAAGCTATATTATTTAGTATACTAAGGTTTATCCTTACTTTAAATAAATTAACCCCTGCTTACTTAATAGTAATTTATTAGCTACTCTTATCTACTAAAGCTACTTTACTTAGTCTTACTATAAAGTAGCATAGCACTAAATTATATCTTGCGATATTAGTAGTCGTCCCGCAACCCGCTATCCCCTAAGCTAGTACCACAAAGTCTTTTAAGCGGGCTATACTAGTAGAGTCTCCCCTTAAGCAAGCTACTCTAGAAAATAATACTATACCGAAGCTTAATAATGCTTATAAGTAATTCCCTCTATAAATTACTATTGCTAATATATGCATTTTAGTTTATAATATCCTTAGTTAATACTTCTCGGAAATACCCTCCTTTACTTATAATATAACCCCCTCTAAGAAAAGAAAGACTACGAAGCTTGCAGATGCTTAGGTCCGCGCAAATATATCCTCTTCCCTTACTCCTATAATCTAGTATAAGAAATAAACAATTATAAAGCTTATAGATGCTTGGGTCTATAAAGATATATTATCCTTACTATCTAAGTCGGCTAAAGTTATAAAGAAGGTTACCTTGTAGAAGAAGTAGGCTAAGGATAAGGGGCAAGTAAAGGAAAAGATAAAAGTAAAGGCAAAGAAGCCTAAGTCTTCTAAGGCTCTATAGTCTTAGCTTCTAATGTTTAAGCTACTCGTGGATTACTAAAAGAAGTCTTAAATGCTAAAAGATATTTCTTCTATATAAGATATAGGTATTCTAAGGAGCTATATTTATAGAATATTTATAATATGTTTTTTAAAATAAGAAATAGCTAGAATAAAGCAATTATAAGAAACTAATCCTTAGTCGGAACTTATGCTTTATATCTTATCTAGTCTAATATATTTTAAAGCCTTTTTAGCTAAGATCTTGCTAATAATATCTTTTAAGTTATTCTAGTAAATAGTTATTTAAAGTATTATTTTAGCATATTAATATGCTAAAATATAATTCCTAAGGTTAGCTTTTAGGTTAGTGATTTGTTATTAGCTAGTACAAAAAATGCCAAGACCCTTATTATCCTAATAATGCACTAGCTATATTATAAATATAATTTAAGACTAAATATTACTCTTCCTTTCTTAGTTAAAAACGATTCTATATCTATACCTTTCTCTTAACCTTACTCTTATTAATCTAACCGCTAGTTTTTAGGGCTATTCTCTTACTATAGATATAGTAGGCCCTTTGTTTACTCCTCCTATTCCGAAGGCAAAACAATATATATTGCTAGTAAGTTAAAGCAAGCATACCCTTTAATATATCTACTAATATGCCTAGGCACTAGATTAGCTAGCTATAGCTATTAATGCTATTAATAATAATATTATAGCGAATGAAGTTTAATTTGCAAATAAGTTTATTATAGCTACTATAGCAAGACTTAATATCTAGCTTAAACCCCTCCCTCTCTAATAACCCGACTTTACTAAGACTCTTACTTTTATGCTAGGTCTAGACTTAGAAGATTCCTTTATCGCATCTAGTCTTTAAGCAGTTATCGGAAAATCCAACCTTAATAATATCTAACTTAATAACTTGCTACTAGCAAAGAAATCTAAGCATAGCCTAGTTTTAACTACTACTATAGCTACTAAGAGAATATACTAAGTAGCAAAGCATCTAGCTCTCTTAAATACTACTTTAGCTATTGCAGTCGCGGGGTTATAGCAGCAATTTATAAAAGATATAGCTAATCTAATATTCTTATAAACAAAGAATAATATTTCTATTATAATAAAATTTACTTATTAAGAAATTATAGCTATTACTTCTTTAATTTTCTACTTAACCTTTAATTACTTAGGACTTAAGCGCGCTTAAGCTATTATTAAATTATACTAAAATAGCGATTTAGCCGATATCCTAATTTCCTTTACTATAGTTGCTATATACCTCGCCTATAACTAGAGTCTTCTAAATAAGCTCCGCTAGTTTTACTAAGTCTACTCGGACTATACTAAGGGCAAGATATCCTTACCCGCTATCTAATAACTAGTAGTATTATATAACAAGTATTAACTTTATAATAACTACTTAATATTAATAACCTTATCTATTAAGAAACTTTATGCCTTCTTAACCCTTGCTAGATATAAGACTAAGCGAGGTCGAGGCTAGGCTTTAGTTATTTATAGCTATCTTGCCGACTCCTTGAAAATATTACTCCTTAAGCTATGCAATATCTTATAAGAAGACTAGCATATTTATTTATTAATAATAATATTCGGTCCTAGTATCTTAGTCCTTATACTAAGCTTAATTATATTTCTATAAATGCTTCTTGCAATCTAGTTTACTCGAAAAAAACTATAAACTAATTATTCTTAGACTTAGCTAATTAAGCGTTTAGAAAAGCAACTAAGCATTTTAAATCGCGAGTAAAATTCTTGCTACCCTAGTTAAAGAACTTTATTATACTATATATTAAACTATTCTCTTCCTTATCTTATATAGTAGTTAAATTATTAATCTTAAGCTAAAGGATAATAAGCTATTAACTTCCCTTTTATATAGACTTAGTACTATTAATCCTAATAACGTTATTTAACTTAACTTTAAGTAGCTAGTTAAATTTCGAATAATTTAAGATATAACTAGTAAAAGAGAAGAAGGCAAGGAGGAGGATAAGGAGGAGGATAAGGAGAAGGATAAGGAAGGGAATAAGGAGGAGGATAAGGAAAAGGATAAGGAAAAGGATAAGTAAGAGTAAGATAAGTAAAAGTAAGATAAGTAAAAGGGAGATAACTAATAGCTTAGTTTTCGTTTAATAGCGTTTAGTTATAGAAAACTTATACTTAGTAGTAAGATAATAAGCTATATTATGCCTATTTATCTTAACTTAGCTACTCGTTAATATCTAAAGCATATTCTTACTACCCCTTTACTACTTATCTATCTTATAACGATATTACGAAAAATAGTAGTTTAGTTAATAATAAGTAGATAAGAGGCTTATTTACTTAAGCAAGACCCGCAAGCATCGCGGATATATTCTAGCCAGCTATAAGCAAGTAAGCAAGCATTGCAAGCATCGCGGATATATTCTAGCTAGCTATAGGCAAGTAGGCAAGCACTGCAAGCATCGCGGACACGTTCTAGCTAGCTATAGGCAAGTAAGCAAGCACTATAAGCATCGCGGATATATTCTAGCTAGCCATAGCAAGTAGGCAAGCACTATAAGCATCGCGGACACGTTCTAGCTAGCCATGGCGAGTAGGCAAGCACCGCAAGCATCGCGAATATATTCTAGCTAGCTATAGCGAGTAGGCAAGCACTATAAGCATCGTAGATATATTCTAGCTAGCTATAGCGAGTAGGCAAGCACTATAAGCATTGTGGATATATTCTAGCCGGCTATAGCGAGTAGGCAAGTACTATATATATCCTAGTAGATATAGTCTTAGTAGTAGATAATAAGTACTATTAGGGTTGCTTTAAAAAGGTAAGAATAAGATATTTCTATAAGCAGGGAAACTATTTCTAGAAGCTAGTTATTAATTTAAATAAACTCTAGTCCTTTATCCTTATTAATAAGCGCAAAGAGTACTTTATTAAGAAACTTACTAATACTATTCTTATCCTTAACTTCTTCCCCCTTAGTTATAGCAAAGTCCTTAGCAAGGGCTATATTCCTGCTATTTTCTTTATTGTTTATGCTAAATAGTTTAGTAATAGCGTTATCTCGAGAGTACTTATTATAGACTTATAATAATAACCCTTCGTTATACCTTATACTCTTTTAGTATAAGTTTATGCTAAAAGCTAGCTAGCATAGATTATTCTAAGGATATATAGTATTTTAAGTTTTATATTTATTTATATTGAGTTAAATTTACAAATCTCCTCTTAGCTCTATATTTTGTAGCCTAGCCTTTAAATAGCATTCTTTTGCTAATTTATTAATCTCCTTAGCCTAATATTAAAAAGCTCTTTCTTGTTAAAGATTATATATTAGATTTAAGCGGAATGAAAATAGTGCCTCTTTATTAAGCTTTATACTTTTATGCTTCTAAATATCTTATATTATATTAATCTAGCTCTTAATAATTCTATTCCTCTTAGGCTAAGCATGCTTCTCGTTAGGCTCTCTTATAATATATAAGAGGCCTATTATTGCACTAAAAACATTTTCCTAAGTATAAAAATTATTACTATAAAGGATACTAGTTTTCTTAGTAAAGGTAGCATAGATAATACTAGCTAAAAGGAACATTATATTAGTAGATATTTATTATAATACTATTAACTTGGAGAAATTTGCACTTAAATATAATATTATAAGGTTTTCCCCTCGAAAAAGCTTAAAGTTTTCGATAGATAGTAAGGCAAATAGCTATATCTTCTAATATTCCCTAGCAAGCGTAGTAAGTTTACTATACTTAGTATTAATATAAAAGTTAATAAGCTAATTAGCGAACCCGATATTAGCAATAACTTGCTTTGCAAAGTTAGGTATAATAATATTATATCCTATATAATCTAGTAAAGCAAGCTAGACGTTATTAACTAGGAGAGGTAAACCGAAGACTATAGAGAATGCTAATATGCTTCTAGCCGACTATCTAATTTCCTTTAAAAGTATACTAACTACTTTATCTTATTTAACTTCCTTTATCTCCTAAGTTTTATTATCTATATTTATAGCTATATCTACTTTTTGCTTAAGACTAATACTTTGAAGTATTTAATCCTAGAGGGAATCTAAGCTAAGCAGCTAGCTAGAAATATATTCTTTAATTAGAATTAGCCTAGGTTTACTAGAAACTTATAAAGCCTTTTTATGCTATCCTTAGCGTTTAAAAAAAGAAGCCTTTTTAATCTTGAATATTATATCTAGAATAAGATTAAAGAGGGATTAGAAAGCCTATGGAAATAAAGCCCTAATTATATTAGAGAGAATCCCGATAAGTAGTTATCGCATGCTAGCGTGGTATATAGTATAATCACGTATATATTTAAGTAATCAAAGAAGAGCTAGTAAAGAGTAGTTATACGATTCTATCTAAAGAGAAAAGGAAATAGATAATCGTATAATTATAGTATATATATACGAGAGAGCATAGGCTATTTGCCTATATACTCTCGAGTATAAGAGTATATATAAATATTAGGTAATAAGGGCTATATTTTGTAATATACCCCCTAGATAGCTTATAGTAAAGTAATCTATCTAATTAATATAGCAAATAAATAGCGTAATATAGCGTTAAATAATTAGGACGTATTAAATAAATAGCAAATAAGTAGCGCGGTATAACGTTAAATAATTAGGAATCTAGTTATCCCCTAGATTGCTTATAGTAAAGCTATGCTAACTATTCCCTCTAAAAATAGGAACTTATAAGTAATTGCGCGGGAGTGCCTAAGAAATTAGGTTTATCTTATAGTAATTAGCAACACGATCTAAGATTATAGTTTCGCGAATCTATTTGCTCTTACTAAGTTAAGACTAGCGATAGATCTTCCCTTAAATTAACTACCCGCTCTTTTAAGTATAAAAAGACTTAACTTTACTCCTAGTTCTATCTTCTAAATATATTAACGCTTTTAAACATTTACTATACGCTCCCCTCCTTTAAAATAAATTTAAATTATAATCTATATACTCTTTCTTTAATATACTTAAAAGATTAAAGGCTTCCTTATCTATAAAGACTCGGCATAATTATAAGCGTATAAGTTTCCCTTTTAACTTGAATTCCTTTATAAAATATCTTTAAACTTAATTATATATTAGTTTAGCTAATAATTTTAAAAAGAGAGCTTTATAATTAAATCGTTCGGTTTCTTATCCCTATGCTCCTCCCTAGACTCCCCCTCTTTATCGCAGTCGCTCTAGTCGCTTTATAATTAATAGTTTTATAGATCCTAATCCCGAAACTAAGGTTTCTAGTAATAATAACGAAACTAATAATCCCTTTAATAGTATTAGTTTAAACGATATTAAATTTAATCGTTTTTTAGATTAACTTATTGCCCTTTTCTATGCTTCCCTCTCTAGTCCCTTGGCTCTAGAACGCTCTTCTATCTCCTTCTTTAACTAACCTAATATTATTTATACTCTAGTTTATAGCTCTCCTTTTCCCCTTCCTTCCTTTATTAATCGCTCTTTAACTTCTAGTAGCGGCGTTTATAGGCTCCTTAGTCTTATAAGATCTTTTATCTACCTTAGCTATATTCGCTTTATCTTAACTAGTTGCTTTAATAAAGCTTATTATAACTTTTTAAAGAATATAAAGAGATATTAGCGCTATTCTTCTAAGCACTTTTATATTCTTATATCTATTAAAGTCTTTTATTTAGCGATTTAACTTCGCGATGCTATAATCGCTATAAAGGCACTTAACTTTCCTTTAAATACTCTAATAAGCTTTTATTCTTTTATTATACTTTGCACTTATTAACCCGAAAATTAATATATTCGTAATCTTTAGAAAGCTATTTATACTATGCTTAGAAATATAAAGATAGATAACGATTCTAAAGTTAAAGTTATAAAGCTTAAGCCTACTACTATTAAGCCTTGCGCTTGCAAGGATAATAATAATAATAAAGGTAATCCCTTTAATAAAGATATATACAAGATAATCTTTTTGGGTTTAGCAGAGGCTTTTAGTAATATAGCTAAGGCAGTTTAAGCATATAAGTTAGTATTTTAGTGTTTTTAGAGCTTCTAAGTTAAGCTTTTGCTATGCTCCTTCCCTTGCTATGCTCTTTTTTAAAAAGAGAATAAATAAATAAATAAATTTCTAAAAATAAGTATATAAATAAAAATATAATTATAGTAATTAATTACTTAATTATCTCGAGCTTAGCTTATATATCTTAAAAGTTTAAGAGTACTCTAAACCGTTTAAATTTATATTATAGCAAATTCTTAGTAAGCTTATCGGCTAGTATATTAGCTATAAGGAAGTATATAACCTTGAAAAGTCCTTTTGCATGCTCTTAGTATAGCTATATATTTTAAATATTTATATATTATAATTTAGTCGAGATCCTTTCGTTATTACTTATAATTAAACGGATTGTCTATTAATTATTATAGAAGATTATCTAAAGCTTCTTAAAGTTAAGTTAAAGCTTCTTAAAGAACCTTTATAATGCTATAGTTTCCTTAGCAATATAGCTTATACTAAGTATTTTAGACTCTATTATTAATATAGTAACTATGCTTTAGCAAGCGGCTTTCTATATAACTAGTCCTTTAAAGAGCGTTATAATATAGCTATAAGATAATTGTTTAGTTTTAATATCGTTAGCAAAAGAAGCGTTTAACGCGATTATAAGATAAGTATCTTTATGCTTACCCTTATACTAAATACCTAGGAACTAAGTTCTAAAAAGGTACTTAATAGTCTAGTTAATCGCGGTAAAGTGCTCTAGGCTTAGATTCGTAAGAAATTAAGAGAGTTTTAAGGCTGCGAACGCTATATCTAGTTATAGCATAATCGCTATATATAGCAATAACTTAACCTTTTCTTAATAGCTTTTAATTTGCTATTAAGTCGCTTGCCCTTCGTATTTTATAAGCTCTAAAAGAGGAAAAGGCATGCTTAGAGTTTTTCTATTAATTAAAGAGAATTTCTCTATAATCTTCTTAATATATAAGTTATATATAAGCTAGATTTTCTTCTCTATATAGTCTTTCAAGATCCTTATTCCTAGGAACTACTTAACTTCTTTTTCTTTACGCAATTTATATACTCTTTATAATCTGTTAATAAACTTCTAAGCATATTCTTTATTTACTAAAGAGTAGGCTATAAGCATATCGTTTATATAGAAAAGTATAAAAACTTTATAATCTTTATCTATAAAGATGCAAGGCTCCTTTTTAAGCTACTTAAGTCCTAGTGCTTTAAGTATATTAATAAGATTAGTAAACTATAAAGCAAGAGAGTCCCGTAGCCTATATAGTGCTTTATTAACCTCTATATAATACCCGAGTCGTTTAAACTTATCTAGTAATTAATATACTACTAGTATGCTTTTAGCTAGCCTCTTTGCATTAATAAATGCGTTTATAATATTAAATTATCTAATCTCTAGATTAAATTAGGCTATAATCGCTATAAATACTCTAAATAATCTTATTATAAGCATTATAGTATATATTAAGACTATAAATGCTTCCTCTTAAAGATCTCCTTATATAACTACTTAAGATCTATATCTTATTAAGTAGCTTTTGAAGTTTAATTTATAGTAAAAAACCTACTTTAATAAGATTAAAGTAGCTATAGTTATATAATTCTTAACTATCTTCTAGCAATCTCTTACTTCTAGGTTTCTTAGCTCCTTTTCTATATCTACTCTAAATTAAGCACTTAATAAGTGTTTCTTAAGCTCTTTCCACGATTTTAGTTCTTTTAGTAAATCCGATAGTTAGATTTATAGAATAGCAATAAGGGGTTTAAACCCCTATTTCTGCTTTGCTATAAGTATAAATGCCGCGATTACTATATATACTATCTTATATAGCCTCTCTTCGTTTTCCACTTATCTTAGCTAATTAGGCTAGACTAAGTATAATAGCAAATTAAGGTAATCCCTTTTTTTATAAGAACTTATTATTATAGTTTATAGCTTACTAGTTATTATTATTATAACTATACCGCTTACTCTACCTTCGCTATTTAGACCTTTGCCTTATAGTCTTTTACTCGTTTTGGTTTTCTTATAAGTCTTTTTGTTATATTAGCGTTTTAGTTTTATAGTTAGCTCTTCTGCTAGTAAGCTAGTTAATCCTTAGTCTATAATCGGATTATTTAAGTAAGTCTATCTCCCTTAGTCTTTAGATAAGAGATCGTCTCTTAGTAAGGTTAATTGCTCTTTAAAGCATAGTCTAGCATATAATACCCTTGGGTGCTCTTCGGGATATAGCCTAGCCTCTTCGGGATAAAGCCTAGCATTAGTATATAGTAGTCTAGTCTACTCTTCGGGATATAGCCTAGCCTCTTCGGGTTAAAGCTTAGTATTATTATTTATAAGATCTATTTAATCCTATAATTCTTATTCCACGCTCCCTATATAAGCTTCTAGCTCTAGAGTAAGTTTAGGACTTAAGAGTCTAGTCTCTTTATGCTCCTTTAAAGCTAACTTTAGCTTAATAAGAAGAGCTAGAGCTAAAGAGTTTACCCCTAAGTCTTAGTCCTATGCTATAATTAGAGCGTTACCCCCTAAAAAGCTTTTCTTAAGTTACTCTAGTTTAAAGTCCTCTTTAAACTTATAGTTAATTAAAGATATAGCGTCTTATATACTCTATTCTTCTTCGATTATTTCTATTATATCCCGCAAAATCTCGAGTAATTAGCTAACTACCTTTTCTTTAGCTTTTAATATATAGAACTTTATCTTATCGAATACTATATTCCTTAATATAATTACTTTATTAAGCAAAGGGATCTAGATCCTAAAAATGTTAAAAGCAATATATTTAACTAAGTATCTAATATACCCCCTTAAATTAACTTTAAAGTCCCTCTTATATAACTTAGCTTCTTTATCCTTAATTATCGGGTAGCTCTTATACCCGTATACTTATATAAAGCTTTAGTCTAGTCTAAGATTAGTTATTATGCATTTAACTAGAGCTAGATTATATTACTTAAAGTAATAATAAAACTAGGAATTAAGCACTTTGTTTAAGCTATGCATTCTATAAGCGTATAATAGGCTTATATTATATAAGAAGATTATAGCTTTAGTTATTTTAGTCTATACCTCGGGTAAGAGATTAGCGTTAAGCCTTATTTTAATTAATTTAGTAATTATTTCTTTACTAGCTTTCTCGCTTCCTTTATTTAGCTTATAAGTATAAGTAAAGGTAAGCTTTACCTTTATACTTATCTTATCCGCTTACTCTTAGTAATATAATCTCCCGAATACTAGGATTACTGCTTTCTTATTATTATGCTTTATTTTGCAAATTAATAACCCGTATTATCTTTATACTTATTGCTTAAAGTGTTTAAGCGCACGAAGAACTTTATTTTATAATTTAGTCTTAAGTATATACCCGAAGATCTTACTATTATACTTATCCTTAATTATAAGCACTTACCCGGAACTATTATACGCGTATAAGAAATCGAATAAATCCTATAAAACTCTCTAGAATAGTCTTAGTAATCTCCTTTCGGATAATCTTCTAAAGATAATAGCCTTTATATAAGCGGCGGCATAAAACTCGCATTCCTTTTAAGAGGGTCCTATAATAATCACGTTTCTAGCTATCTAAGCTAGGGTATATAAAGCTAGCGGTCCTAGGTAACTAGCTCTTTTATACTATACTTCTACTATATTACTTCTAGGCCTTAAGTAGTCCTAGGAGCGTTTAAACCTTTTTTTAATGCTTTTTTTAAGGGTAAGGAATATTAAAATGCTAACTATGCTTATAAGGATTATAGTAAGAATATTTAAGTAAAAAGAGAAAGCCTTATATTCGAAAAACAAAAAGTTAAACTTATATTATAACTTCTTAACTATAAAGCTTTCTTTATCTATTCCCTAGCATAGTATATAGTTATACCCTTAATAC
>JAPZPB010000703.1:0-16523 GCA_037952635.1 Bryoglossum gracile | reverse complement strand
ACGCTGGCTAGAAGGCTTTCTACGCCGAAACCCTATTCTACGGACTAAAAGAGCTCGGAATATCGATTTAGTACATGTAAATAGCGCTACTACACCTATAATCAAGGCATAGTTCGTTCGACTAAGTTTACCCTTGATTTTAAGCATTAAACTAGAGCACACGTGGAATATAGACGAATTAGGTATAATAGAAGGTATTGGAGCAAATGGGCTAGTAGTAGGGAGCTTAGAGCGATGTTCTATTTAAAAGAAATAGCCCGGCTTACGTGCTTAGACCTTATTTATTAAGTGTATCTCGGCAAAGGGAAGAGCGCTTACGCTACTAGTTATATTTAAGGGCAAATTAGTTTAATAATAGTGGTTTACTCGAGATTAAGAGCAATTACGTAACTATAAAGATTAGCAGTTTATAGCTGCCGATAATGCATAGACTTTAGACGCTATAGCGGTAGAATAGCTAGAGAAGATCTTCTTACCTTAAACTATAACTCCCGACGCTAGATTATTAATTCTAGACGGCTATAGCAGTTACGAAACTACTAAATTTATATATTCTTGCTTTTAGAACAATATATAACTTCTATTTCTACTAGCATACACGTTATATATACTTCAACCTCTTGATTTATTAGTCTTCTTATTACTTAAAAGTCACTACTAAACTTAAATCGGTTTTCTAGGTCTCTTAACCGATTCTAGCCCGATTAGAAAGTAGAACTTCCTTTAATGCTATTCAAAGGCTAGAAAAGAAGCTCTTTCAGCTTAAGTAATTAAGGCAAGGTAGCAAGCAACTAGTATATAGCTAAGATTATTACGCAAGGCCTTACTTAGCCCCTTACTACTCGAGAACTTAAATGCAGGCTTTAGTACCCTATATACTAGCTAGAGTAGCGCTAGACCCTCACGAATCGATATTAAACACGTGCTTTTATCGATGCCTCGAAAATCGATAGAAATCAAGGCTTAGATTGCAAGGTTCGAGAACCTTGCTATATATAACCCTTCTACTTAAAGACTCTTATATCGGAAGATTATAAAGGGGTTCGAAGTATAAGAGAGTATTCTAGCTGATTAGAGCTATCGAATATAGTCTTTAGAGGTTTAATTAGACAAGGCTAGGCCTAGAAAACGAATAAAGGTTAGGACTAGTCCAAATTCGAAGTTCGCGAATATATCCGATATTCAAAGGGCTTAAATAGTGGCAGGGGACCCTATAAATAAGGAAGAGGAAGAAGAAGAAGGTAATAAGTCTAGTACTACTTAAGATTATATTGTAATTGAATAGTTATTTAATAGTATTAATTTGAATCTGGTTACTGCTCGCTTAATTGGGTGTTCGCAATGGGGGTGCACGGACTTAAGCAATATCGGTTTTCATATATATTCCTCGCGTCTGAGGATCTGATCTAAACATATGTCTTTGGGGGAGTTTCTATACTCTCTGGCTACAGATTACTGTACCTTACTTGTTATTGCTAGCGCGATATACTAATCCTTTTAAAGGTTTGATAATTATGATCAATCTGTTTGCGTCGACGGGCAGAATTGCTAGCAGCGCCTCATTAACAACCAAGGGTCAAACGATCAATTGTTGATCTGGAACCTTGTGACAGTGTATATACTCTTAGGTTTTATGTCAGGAGAGCGTATTTGCTAATGCGGCTTATAAAGTGGTGCAGTCGAAATGCTCTCTGACACAAGCACTGACACTATTATATACGCCAAAAACAATACCCAGGCAAATATTCACCCATTTTGGAGTATACTTGGGGCTTATGCCGATGACTTTGGGACTGAGTCCACAAGCTGTGGAGATGGCGATACCTCTGCAGAATGCAACACTGCCCAAACTTGCGACTTTACACTTCAATTTGATACCCTTGAAGAAATTTTGGCGGCCGCTGGTACATTCCCGACATTTGTACCGAATACTATATACTTGGCACGTTTGGAACTATGTTAGACGGAGCCATAGCCAACTATACGGCTGCGGATGGTGGCTACGATGGCATATTTGGTGACTACGTAAAGGTTTTCCCTTTCTTCGCACTCGTTTCAAGTCCTATAATGATTAGTCACGACTATGTTCAGGTAGCCAAGGTTTTCAAAGACAGAAGGAGACTAATTACCCTCTTCAAAGGTTAAATTCACAAAACAAATGATTCCTACCGCACTCCAAACGTTCATGGGTCCCCCAAATTCTACCAGTCCCGCAGGAGGACCTGGAAACAAATACTTCACTTGTTCGCTTAGACCATGTCCAGTACGCATTCTCCAGCTAGCTTCCGGTCTTATCTAGAAAAAGGAAAAAGTTGCTTTAGCCAGTCCACGGTAAAATGCTAAAGATATAAATTTCGGCTTGAACTGTTGGGTACGGAGCAGAGAGAAAGAATCCGGATCATTTTCGCAGTATTGAAGCAATCAGTAGGTTCAATTCTAGTATACTTAGCACCTGAAGTAGCCTTCGTCGTTTCTGCGCTAGTTATAGTTTACTCAGGTGCTCAGTATTTACTCGGTTAAGCATTTAACCGAGTTCATACAACCTAATTTTCACCTTGTAACCTAGGTAACCATAGTTTTCCAGTAAAAATAACTAAAGTAACACCAATATCTCGCTCAGCTACACACCTGACTCCGCGGCTTCTCGCGTTGGGCCAAGCTGCACCACGAACCAGGGTGCAGAAGTTGGCTCTCGCACGTTCAGCTGGTGGCTTTACGCATGGGGCGATGTTGGCTTGCTGCTCACTTGAGTTTTGGGAGCATTCCTCGCCCAGGTACATCAACTCGCCCAGGTACATCAATCTGTCACCTCCCTTCCCATCGACGCAAAACCCTCACGGTAGGCTTCTACTGTTTCCTCTTTACCGAATATTGGACTATAATTATGGACGCTTCTCGCATGCTCGTCATTTGCGTCTCAATATATCATACTACCAACACCATCCTCATCCTCATTATATAAATTGACATTCGATGTCTGTTTTCTGTTCTTTTCTTTTTCATTTATCCCCTTGTGCGCTACCAGCCTATGTCAACTCTCATTCATAAGCCACCTTTCCCTAAGCCGCTGTACGCATTATCTCCCATTTCCATCCCACCCGATCCTTTCCCAAACCAAGCGCCACCTCAATTCATACTCCACAGGCCCATCACGTTGCCCTTGGTATCGGTGAAATAAGTAACGCAGCCCATATCACTACCGAGATCCTCTTCGGGCTGTCATTCTCGCGTTAGCTCGCATCGCTCACAATCCGGAGTCTTGGGATCTATCTCACATATGCGCCTTCCCGCCCGCTTTCCCTATGACTGCGAGCGACTCGTCGGCGCTCGCAATGGAAATGGTGACGCGGAGCGCGATACGTGATTTCGATTCGTTGGAGGGGTGGATCGCTGGGGAGAGGATGTTGTCTTGCTCTACCTGTCCCATTCATAAATCCTGATCAGCATGCTACTAACACTCTCTCGCGCTCTATGCCTCTCTCTCATCCATCGCTTCCTCGATCTGTATCTAGAGTGAGAAGACCAGCAAACTACGAGCACGAAACTCCCTTTCATGTTCCTTAGCACGGCACGAGAATAGAACGGTGGTGCTTGGAGCAACGCCAGGCGAGCCGGTGGCGGCGGAGGAGGAGATGGCGTGAATGTCCAGCCGAACACATCCCCGCAGAACTTCTGGACACGCTGGAGGTCTATGCAGGGGATTTCGGTCCAGGTGATTTGGTTGAGTGGAATAGAAGCCATTGTGCTAATTACTGGCGGAGACGAGATTAAAATCGAAGTTAAAGCTTACCATTGCTTTTTTCCCTCGTCTTGTTTATGTTTAGCAGCTATTTATCTAATAAGTGGAATTATTCTATCTTAATATTTAATATTTACTTTACTTTAAAGTACATCGATTGTTATTTAAAGGAATTTTACTAGACTAAATTTTTAAACCCCTATTTTATTATGTAAATATTATTTTCGAGGAGAAAAAATAGATAAATAAAGCAATTAAAGTAACTTTACAAGAACATTATCTCAACTGTATAATACTATAGCACTATCTCTTAATCATATTAAATTGCATATAGTTACTTTTTAATTCTACTTTATAACTGCGGGGGTGCAACTTTCAAAAAGCAACTATACACCGTGAGAGGTGCGATTTTGTATGGCGACACGTTAATGCGGGCCTGTCTCTTAGTCAGTAAAGTTGTCTCGCTTGAGTGGCCACCATCAGGCAGTATCAGAATTCACACGTCCGAATTAATACAGGCCGGTACACAATGTCTTTGGGAGTCTGAAACTGTGGATCGAATAATTCGGGTTTCCTGGAGCTTTAGGCGAGTGTGAGGGCGGAGAGCCCATCTAAAACTTGTGCGGTTGGTTGGGGATCTGTGTCAAAAGACAAGGTTAAGACTGGAAAAGCTACCAAGTAGAACTTCCTAATAGTCAGACTCTCCAAAAACACAAGTAAAATTCAAGCTATAGCATCGTGCCTCCGAAACCACGCTGTCGCTAAGCACACCGCCCAAAGCTAGAGAGCTCCTCACTGCTACGTGGCTGAATCAGGGAGAGGCTGCAACTAGAGGCGTTATAGCTTAAGTTAGTATTGTCTTAAAACTCGTATTCTCAAATCCAGCCATATTCGATAGTTGAACACAAAAGAACCACATACTCGGTCCAGCCCAGCCATATTCAACTAATAAAGCCACGGTCAGAATGGGCCTAGCTTATTTCGTGTCCCTGCCCGACTCAGTAACATAGAAAGGGAGCAGTTCCGCTACTATCGTCTTCATCGTCAGTCAGATCAGTGACCGTGAGAAGCCAGTCCACAGACACAGCCATCAAAGATCCAAGATGAAGTTGGTCATGTTTTTCAGTGCCTTGCTGGTACCAGGTATCGCCCTAGGTAGCCTGTTGCCAGATGCCGTCCCGGGTAGCGAAATAGCAGCAGGCGTGGGTAGCCACCTACTGCGTCGTAGCTGCAATTCCAACGTGTGTAACTATTCCCAAGCGTTCACCCTGCGCATTTAACCTACTTCTGCGTTCCATTCTTTGCCGTGGGAGCCATAAAAGCCACATGCTGACCCGACGAGTTAGAACTGCGCACGCGCTGTCACAGGCATAAATCCAAAGGCCCCTCTGACAATGAGGCAGTCGGACTGCTCGAGTTTCATGCGACAATCAGTGGTCCTCCCAACAACCACTGTCACTCAAACAATCAATAATCAGCGCCGGCAAGTGACTGTAGTCCCCAGCCAGATTCCCAACTACGCCAGCGTCTGCCCCGGTGTCTCCCAGTATTCTAGCGCTTGCTCTTGCTGGGGTATCACTAGAACCACGGTGACAGTACAACCTACTGTTACGTCGACTATCACAATCAATACTGGTAAGTTTGTCTAATCCCTTGAGTCATTGACAGATGTCTTGGCCAATTGATGTTTGATGTGACGATTTCCACGGTTCCTCGGCGTTTTTGTATAATTGCTGTAGCCTCAAGTCGACGATAGCTAACTCGGGATACTTTGAAGGCATCCTGCAGGTGAAACTCGACGACTCGAGTCTCGGGTACCTGGCAACCGACCCGAACTACTGGACTCCTCTGATCACAGCCGACCCGACTGCTGCATTGGTCGTGAGTTTCCAGACCACTGTCGGGGCGACTTCAGCCACGAGCGTGGGGTTTATGGCTAGCCCGAATCAAGGCTACCCATTCCTCGGGTTTGTGCAGGGTCGTGACAGCGTTGACGCCAGTGAATCGGTCGGATCATTCAAGTATGTTGTGAACAACTGTGCCCCCAGATTGCCGAGTCGCTGACCGTGATATAGTTATCTCTACATCAGCCCCACAGATTACAGTGAGTATCGCCTTTAAATCTCTACAACGTGTTTGTATTTCGCTAACGTTTGCAAGCCGCACCTGGAAGCACAGCTCAGATTGGCAGTTACTTCGCCGCCTCGAGTGGCCTAGACCATGGGAGCGAGTCGTCCGTGGTGAGTTACCCAGCCTCATTCGAGTTGAGAGCGATGAACTGAGGACTGATACATCCTTTTAGTGGAACATAGATCTCGTTACAGGAGCAGTGACACCAACTTGGATCAATCCAGACGGAAGTAAGTCTAGCTTTCCCCCATATCTCCTGCATAGGGCTATTAAAAGACTCACCATCGCTCTACGTAGCTCCCGCATCAAGCTTGCAAATCTTTGTTCAATCAAACCACCTTTATGTTGGATCCGATCCTGGTGCATTCCACAGCAGGTTTCCCGCTCCAGTGTCCACTGTTACACTCACTTTCATCCCCAGTTGATAGAAGGTGGATGGAAGGGCCAAGGCATCTTCTCTGGAGGAATCAGGGTTACGCTATATTGCCGGGAGAATTTACCTTGAGGGATGAAAGTATGTATTTCTTGAGGGTCCTGCTTGAGCTCCGTGAGAGCCGACCTAGTTCCCCGAACGTAGTTGTGTAGAGGTGATGACTTTCGTAAGTTAGAATCGAATAGGCATTTAATTAGAAATGGTCACTAGCAGTGAGAGGAAGAACGTGACTGAGCAACTTGAACTGGGCAACTTGAACTGAGCGGCGACGGTGACTAAAACGTGTTAGAAGCAAAGCAGCGTGAGATTTGGCGCAGCTTACTGGGATAAAATGTTGCAAAAAATGAATGTTGACAAAAATGGCATCTTACAATGCGGCATTAGTCGATCTTCCTGATGGTTTTCGGTTAGTTGGGCTCGTTTGGAGCCAACAATGGTTTGAAAGGACTATTCCACTCTTGAATGTTCCGTCGCGTCACTTTGTTTGCAAAAGTAACTGCTGGGTCTGTTATCGTGAGGCTCTCTTCGTCATATTTCTGGTGAGTATTTAAATTATACTTCGTTTTTCGCACTAACGCACATGGTGTTATCATTCTTGAAGTACGCTCATCGCAACACCCATCAACAAGTTCTCTAAGCGTCCGTGAGTATAATACATTGACGCTTGGGTATCGCCTTGTCTTCCTATCCTCAGATGTAGGAAGATTTGCCTTGATCAGAAGGCTGCTTATTAGTCCTCCCATCCTTAAAATGTGTTGTCCCACAACTCTCCGGGGTATGGCACCCCCAACTCTTTGTTCGCCTCTGGTATAATATTTGACATTTCCTTGGACAACAAGGTCAAATCTAGTCAATCCGTAGTCGCCGATCTTGAGAACCGGGATGCGTGTATGATCATCATATAGAGACCCGACGAATATGTTACGGTGGTGAAGGTCACCATGCCGCATAATTGCCTCACTGGATGATGGCCACCCTTTTCCTCGGGCTCCTTCATGACGCTCAGTTCCTCGATACATTACTATAATTCCAAGGGCTAGGCAATGGAAGATAGACCAGATATCCAGTTCGGCTACAGAATCAGTTCCTTTAACCTCTATTGAAACCCCGTGTCAGCATGAGAAGCTATCCAGTAAGAGGAGAGCAAGAGACTCCGTAGGTATAAGACGTCCTGCGAAACCTACTGTCAAAGGAGCCACCTTCGCAAAACTCCTGAAATATCCTCAAAACCTTTTCGTCATCGTAAGTATCCACATAATACTTGTACTGGTGGACAATATGCCTGCTCTTCGTCGTCGAAAGCAGGTGCCCAATCTGCCCTTCTTCCGTACCATCTCTGAGAGAAATCGTGCCATCAAAATTCCACTTTTTCTTAGATGATTGATCCCGAAATTCAGGATCGATTATTACCTGCTTGACTGCCACGGCCTGGACATCGGGTCTAGGTCCTTCGTATCCTCGCGGCACCTTAAACTCCCACAATCCAACGATACCATTCTCGCCGTTGCCAAGAAACCTTGTCCCCTTCCAGCCAAAATCCAACTTCTCTCTCCAAGTATCCGAGCTGGTCACCCAGGCATCCCTCCATACTTTGTTCGTCTCTTCAGATGGAATGTCCTCTTGTATCAGTCCACCAAAGGATAAGGACCTGGATGTAGATCCCGACATGCCAGCTGATAGGAACACGCCTTGAAAAGCCCAAGAGGAGCATACCTAATTGAAATTGGTGCTTAAATCCCGCTAATCTCGGTGGAAATTATCTACTGGGAGAATTCGGTTACACTTCTAGCTAGGAAAATGGATGTTGCAAGACATCCATGTTGAGTAACCTACAATTAAATGAGAATAAAGAGATCCCGAAAGCATCCGGGTGATATCTGAATTGGGATTATCTTTTCTTTATTGAATTTTGAGATCAACCGTTTGATTCAACAGCAGCTCCTGAGCTTGCAGGCACTCAAAGTGGCGGAAGAACCCAAAACAACTGACTAGACTCCCCTGAGAAACACAACTACTTGAGTAAGGATCCCGAATGTGCTCGTGCGATTACAAGTGAATAGGCTTACTCGAAGGCCAGGAACGAGGCCGAACGGATATAATATGTAACAAAGACGAGACGAAATGCCTTTCCCAAAACGACACCAGCCTAAAATTTCAAACAAAGGCAAAAAGTGCGAAACCTCGAAAGATAAGTAACTTTTGTCTAAGCTGCTGAATCGTCGGAAAACGTCTTTCTCGTCATATTTCCATCAACTACCTTTTTTCATTTGTACTGTACTGCACATCTTTATAACCCAGCAGTATCGCACCCCAGGATTCGGCTACCAGGAGCGAAATTGAAGATGTGTCAGATCATAATTCACAGCTACAGCTGCGGGCACGAATACACAATCGCCAAGCGTTGCGCACACTCCCGGCATAGGCCACGCGGCTGGGACGAGAAAAACTGCGCCTCAGCTCGATATTCGAGTCAGAGGAACAATGGGAAATGTAATGAATGCTGTAGTAAGAACAGTTGTTGTGTCATGTAAAATGGGGAGAAGGTTTGAACAGAATGATTAAATTGAAGCAAGATATGCAAAGCTCTAAGATACCCATTCTAATTTTAACACCCTGCGATGCTTACTGTATACAATCTAAAACCATAAATTCATAACTTCATCCTAACCATTCGATCTAATTAACATGCCGTTCTCTAAACTCCAATAGCCCTACTGAAATACAAACCTAGTTACCCATAGCCGCCGCATTCCAAGCAGCCAATCTCTCCTCCGCAGCATCATGCTCGGCTTGGTGGTGAACCAAGTTATCATAAGTCTGAACATGGACCGGGTGCTCTGTAGGGTGATCCTCAACTCTCACGTTGTCACGTTTAGTAGGTTGCTGACCCGCCGTATTCCCAAGGGCCTTTCCAGCGTAATCCACCACCTGACTATCGGGCCATCTCCGCGTGCAAGTTCCACCAAGCTTCATGACCGGACCTTGAAAACGACGCACGACGTTCTTCTGGTGCTGCATGCAAGAGATATCCATGCCTTTGGCCCAGCCGGCTTTGGTTTCGTTGAGTCCACCTGGAGTGATCATGTCGTAGAGGACGAGCACCGATACTTGGGTCCAGTCTTCGACTTCATTGGTGTTGGCGTAGGAGTCAGGAGCGCAGCTGTCGGCGGCGATGGCGTCGGTCCAGCTTTTGTTGCTGCTTTCACGTTTGCCCTTTGAGTAGGCATCGACTGCGTGTCCGACCTCGTGCTGGAACAGAGATGGGTTGCCGGTTGCACCTTGGAGAACGACCACGGCCAAACTCTCGTAGGCGCTGGTGCCGGCAGCGGGGTAGGCTACGAGGTGTTGAAGCCATTCTCTCTCGTGAACAGGTAGGCGTCCAAAATGATCAACCATCACTGCCTGTGAGATATTGGCATGCTCATGCCTACACATGACCCAGTCCTCTTTACAGTCCGTATACTTGACATTGAAGACTTCGAAATCTTCAGGCTTGAATGGGGGCTTGGCGTTGAGTGCTTCATCGCGGCATCGCTTAGGAATCTTGCCTTTGGGCCATTGAGAAGTGGTGGCTTTGGTGGGAGGAAGGTGCTTATAGTAGCTATCGTCGACGGAGGGACTGAGTCCTTTGGGGAAGAGAGGTTTCTTGCCGAGGGTGTCGGTGGCGAGGGTGCTGGCGCTGAAGAGGAGAGCAGCGACGGCCGCGAGTTGGAAGGAGGCGACCATAGCGGGGAAGGAAAAGTAGCTGTAAGGTTGAAAGAAGTGGATTGGAGCTATGAAAATACGAAAGAGATTGAGTTGAGGAATAGTAAATCACTTGACACTGTTGGTATTGATGTTGTGAAGATGAAGATGTTGGACGAACAAGCCCACATCTTTATATGCTCCCAGAATCCCCCGAAACAAATAGGAAGACAGTCACAACAAGGCACAGGATGACTGACAATACCATATCACTCTCTCATCTCGAGCATGGGATTTGGTGAGATACAGAATCCTCCCTCAGCAGCCGCAGGCATATTCGAAACCACCAGTGGTAGGAACACACTAGAAAATAAGCATAATTGATAACAAAATATCAGGAATGGTGGTTAAGAAAGCCTCGCTGTAGATCGGGAGCGACTCTTGGCATAGAGGAGCCATATGCGAGCAGGAGAGTGGTGGAGAATAGATGACTGCTCCTCTGCCAAGTGATCACGACCAGGTGCTTTACTTAAGCACCGTATACCAAGCTGTGGCTAGAGAGGGTTTGACAGTAATTGACCCAAGTCTCAGCAGGGCGGGCGCGGCGAAGTCCCCGGGGCTTCGAATTCAGGATTAAGTGCTTACTCACTTGGGCCGAAGTGTCCAATCAATACGACAAATGTATTCTCACGCCACATTCGCTGCTCCTTTGTAGTTTGGAGCCAATCATGCTTTCTGGATTCATCAACATCGCATTCGCACTTCCGGCCAATCATTAGTTGTATTGCGGCAGCAGCAAACGATTGCCAAGCGGCACGTGAATGCTGATGGAACCCCTTTGGTCACGATGAAAGAGTTGAAGAAATAAGGGGATGGTTGTTGCCATTCAGTTACCTTTCCAGGTCTCAAGATAGGCTCTTACTTGAAAACAAATTAGTTCCCCACTGCAGCTCTGTCTTGAAGAGCTAATTTGCCCAAGTCGCTTCCCCTTTACTAAGCGAGTCAGGCTTCCCCTTTTGGATTCGCAGTGAAGCACTGATTAGACCACCATAGGAACTCATGTGTAAAGTTCCTGTGATATCCCAGCTTGTAATTTGCACCCACCAACATACCTTCCTGCCAGAAAAGAACTCTAGCGATGCAAGAGCTGCTCAATTTGCTGAACTCGGATACTTCGACCATGGGGAAAGGAAAAGAAAAACAGTCTATCATCCTGTCATCCAGTCATTCAATCATTCAGCAAATCGTCAGAAAATATACAATATTCGATACCAATACTCTCCATATCTAACTTCGAACATCTCTCCCATCACCCTCTTCCACCTCACCTCCTACAAAACACCGACCCTGGCAAGAATCATTAGTACACTCAGCCAACCATTCGTCACACCTCCCGCGACTCAATACTGTAGCAGTCATCTACTCCCCGCCGTAGTCTCTTCGCGCTTCGTCGACTCTAACAGCACCCCATAAGCTGCATTTATTGGCCCAGAAACCCGTAGCACAAGCCCATGTAGAGCAGCAAGAAGGAAAAGTCGCAAATTCGGTGGCCTGGTAAAGAGTTGCTGCGAAAGCGACAGCGAGAGATTGAGTGATGGAGAGAGGGGATGGCGTGGATGGCGATGAGAATTGTTATAGCGGTGAGGACGAGAGGAAAGTAGATGGTGCAGAATAAGGAAAGGGAAACGTGGAAGGGGCCAAGATATATAGAAGCGAAATGAGGGGCAGGATTGGATGGAGAAAGAAGTTAGTGGGTGGTTTGTTTGAAGCAACGAGTGGTCGAGTAGACATCGTGTAATAGCGACAAATGTGTGATGCGAGGCCCTTGAGCCATTCGAGCATGAAACTCATTAGACAACCATGCCAAATGGAGTGAAAAAGTTGGAAGGAGAGAGACATGGGATAGTTAAATGGATTGTAAGTGTACCTATGATATGAGTGGCCGCATTGAGTTGGTAGGTAGTTACGGAAGAATCCGCATGCAATGAAAAGGAATACGTACGAGCTTGAGATGAATAGAGAGGGAATTAACCGGAATACTGGATGGGGGGATTGATCCAGATGCGAGAGAAGCATGAAATGAGAGAGAAATACCAACCACAGGACGAGTTCGTGTTGCAATATTGTCCCTAGGACTGGCCAGAAGGACTTTCCACTTCATCTAGTCTAAAGGCATATATGTGTGCTTATACTGCACTATCCCCTCGTCTCTCACTCCGCGCCCATCTCAGCCCGCTCAGCTCAAATCCAAAACCCAAGCTCATTCATGCCATGCTTCAAAGCAAACGAACGCCGTATCTGTGCATCAATCCTGTCTTATGTCGAATATACCCAACCCAACCGATTTCATTCATTGAATCCGCTCTTCATAAGTACCCATACCCAAAAACGACTGATCTTTCAAAACATATCAAACGCCGCCCAATCCCAAAACCCAATCCGTCTTATGCATGCTATGCCGCTAAATTAAAAAGATGGTATCTGACAAAGGGAACTGAACAGAGTGTGTGCTCCCCATCTTCCCAATTTCCCCCATCTTATCTCTCATCATCTCGCCAGGAAAGTCACCTATTACGCTGGCCTCTCGCCCTCCTTCGGATGAACCATCTTCTTGTATCTCTGCTCCAGCAAACTCGGAGTCGTTGCCGCCTTCCATGGCGCCTTCGTCATCGGACTCACCGCACTCGTTAGATTCCTCGCACTCAACGGGCTCGTAGCCAACACCCTGTCAGTGCCCGAAGTCACGGGCTGACTGGCCGAGAAGAAATCCACAACGTCGTCTTTTTTACTCTCGGAATAATACATCCCCAAACCTGGGACCTCCCCATCTCTATCCCCAGCTTCGGGACTGCTTTCATCCGTATGCGAATCAATATCCGCATCCGAGCTTGGCGGACTCAACGTCGTCTCACCCGCCGAACTTACATCCGGAATCAGCAGATTCAAACTCAGACTCAAACTCCTCTCGAACGGATTCCTCAGCCGCCCGAGATGCGGGGTGGGGAGGGGGGTGGAGTGAGCGGAGCGAGAGGTAGCGAGCGGAGGCATGAAGAGGCGGGTTGTAGACCAGTTGTTATTGGTTGTTCGAAGTGGAGGGCGGGAGACGGATTTCCGGCTGTTGTGAACATTTTCTTCGTCTTCGGTTTCAGGGGAGACGAAGGGTTGGACACTGCTGCCGCTGTCTCGTCTCTTACGACCGATTCTGTAGGTCGAGCCCTTGCGGAAATCACCGGTAGTCATTCGTCTCAAGTCGACTTGACTTGGGCTGAATACGACCCTAGCACGGAGTTTTTGAACTGCAGCGTCGAGCTCGAGCTCCACTGCACAGTGATTCCGTATTCTGCTTAACTTGGGCCAGGTAGCACGCTCGCCACGGAGACAGGCTTCAACCATGAAATCTGAGGTTGGGTTTGTGAGGATACGTGGGAAATCTTTATACTCAATCTCAGGGAGGATGGTGATATCGCCGGAGTACTTCTGGCTCAGGATTGATCTTGCTTTCGTCACCAGATTTGGGAATATTCCCATCTCAGAAAGCACAGTCATCCTATGGAGGGCCTCGTCTTTGGCCAGATTCGTAAGGCTGTAAACCCACCCAGGACCCGAGTTATCCACTTGAGCTCCATTGGCGATTGATACCTCGTCCTTGATTAAGAATGGCACAACATGAGGATTGACTTGCGAGACGATGAAATGATTAACGTTGAACATCTCCGCGAGACGTGTCATAGGCAAATCATTATCCACACTCCCATCAATCCACTTCTGGGGCGTCGGATTCCAGGGCGAGTTCTCACCCGTCACTGGGTTCTTAACTAGCAGCTGGGCCGCCGAAAACAGAAACGGCACTGAACAAGAAGCCGCCACCGCTGACCAGATCATGACATTCGGGCTCGTAACATAGTTCAGCAGTCTCGGCAACTCGTAAATCGACGCCGATGAAACCGTAATGTTCAAAATCCTTCTCGTCCGGTTGTAGGCTTCCTGGAACGTCATATCCCCAAGTATCTCCCGCATTACTCGTGTGAGATGCTTGATATCGATCCAAGCGCCCTCAGTCAACAGCCTCCTCACCCGTTCCAGAATCCCATCCTCCCTATCCTTCTCCTCAAAAACTTCCAAGTCACCAAAGGGAAATTCCTTCAGCACCTGCGGGATCTCCTCGTCTGTCCTTGTACAAAGTACCGCACAAACAATGGATCCCGCACTCGCCCCCGATATGATCCGCGGCAGCAATTTCGCCTCAAAAAGAGCTTTGAGGACGCCGGCATGGTTCATCCCAAACGTCGCTCCGCCAGACAATAACAACGCACTCCTCCCAAACGCCTGCCGCGCATACACTACCTGCTCCAAAATATCCTTCGTCTCCAATCCCTCCGGCATAACCCTCTTACTAATCTCCACCAGCGCCTCAATCGTCTCCAACGTGCTGTCAATATACCGCTCAATCAAGTCTTTCGTGCCGATATGGCTGTGCATATACAACCGCTTGTCGCCCATGCCGGCCAAATCCCTACTCAAGGCAGTTCGGACCAACGTCATCATTTTCTTGACATCGCAGGATATGCGGGCTTCGTCCAATTGCTGTAACCTTTTCGTGACGAGGGCAACGTCGAACTCGTCACTCGTGCACTCGGATTTCCAGGCCTCGTTCCCCTCAACCACGTCCAACTCCCGACAGGCACCTCGATATTCCTCCATCGTCGTAGCAGATTTCATCCTCGCTCGAAGTATCTGCCGTTTCTCTTCTTTCCGACTCTCGCGTTTCCGCTCTTCGACAGTCATGCCGTCGCGCAGTCCTTGGACAGTGGTTGTCACCGCTTCCACGCCTCCTCTCACCAGACTGGCTGCCGCTCCCACCACACCCCATGATGAACTCGAAGTCGGCGAGTCTCCCGTACACAAGTAGCCTCTAACAGGCGCAGACGAAGGCAGTTTTCTCAGCGGAGCGGTGGGAGTGAGGAGGACCATGTTGCGGTGGTCTCGAGGGCATTCTCTGGCTCTCGCTCTCGCTCTGGTGGTGTTCGAAAGGAGGGATTCTCGAGGTTGGGGGGACTGGCTTCGAGAGGAGGGGAGTGAATGGCAGAGAGGAAGGAGAACACTCCGGTGTTTTGGGTCGGGTCCGGTGCTGTGCAGGTGTTGTAACTGGGTGATGCGCAGTCTTCAGGATTTGTATTCAGCCTGTCCACCGCCACGCCGAGAATGGACGCTGATGCAGGGCCAAAATGGATACGGTAGTCTGCAGCAACACTGCGTAGTCCAAATGCGGCGATCCACTTACTCATCCGAATCACGTCCAGCGTGAGAGCTTTCATTGGTGGGATAACTGGGTTGTGTGATCACGAGGAAATGTGTTTCTGGGGAGACGGAGACAATGCGGAAATGACCTCGACCTGGCATCCAAACCAGGAAATGCGATTGAACCCGGGGGGTCACGAGCGTCGCTCGTCTCTTGTCCTCGTCATCGCACTCTCGCGCTCTCTCGCTCTCTCACCATCTCACATCTCTCACTCTCTCGCTCTCACTTGCTTTGATATGGGGCTGACTTTGGGGTATGGAGGTGGACGTGGAGGGTTGTCAGTCCCGCTCTCCAGAGTCCAATCGCGCTCGCGCTGGCTCCTTATCCATTGCTTATTCGAAAGCTGATGTCCTCAGCTGATGGACCAGAGAGCAGGTTGCGAATGACTGTTGACCGTGCATTGGAGGTGAGGGCATTTGTGGTAAGGAGTTGCGGTTTGGGTGAGAGTTGTGTGAGAGTTGTGTGAGAGTTGTGTGAGAGTTGTGAGAGTTGTGTGACCACCATTCGGAATTTGAGAGAGAGAGTGTGCGAAGACTTTGGGATTTGAGTGGGTGAGGGAGAGCAATTGGCGCCGCTGAGTGAGACAATAATATGTAGGTTTCAGCCTTCAACCGAGAAGAGATCTGAGTAAGTAAGAAGTACAAGCGCTATACGAAGGCATCACAATCACAATCAAATACTGCAATGCAAATAATAAGCCGGTACTGTACAGTACCTACAAGTCTCAAGTCTCAAGTCTCACCCTCGAAACTTTACTATCTTCCGTCCTCTGCATCGAACCAAGCTCTTGGAGCCAAATTGCTCTGCTGAATTGTACAAGGTGCAACGAAAGACATCAAGTTTATCTTGCGTCTCTTTTCCATTGTGGGAGCTTTGTTGCAAGTCGCAGTTCCACAAGCTTGGAATTCATCTATCCCGCAATACGCTGTCCTCCCCATGTGGTTACTCGGGTTCCCGGTTAAATTTCCACCCCACCAAAATTTCCATAATTGCCCCACTTACTACTATACTGCAAATCAACACAATATGCCTAATTTAAATCGTATTCCAGAGGCGATTGCAGATTTAGAAAGCCAAGAAGTACTAGATTTGACTGCGATAGCAAAAAAGTATAATATTCTATGCTAAACGCTCGAAAATCAGTAGAAAGGCAAAACTACCTTAATTAAAGAAGCTATATTAATGAGACGATCCGACCGTCTCGGGTACTAGCTAGCGTAGTGCTCCCATATGGAACG
>JAPZPB010000702.1:0-16525 GCA_037952635.1 Bryoglossum gracile | reverse complement strand
CCCCCCCCCCCCCCCCCCCCCCCCCCCCCCCCGCGCCCCCCCCCCCCCCCCCCCCGCCCCCCCCCCCCCCCCCACAAAGCGCTGATGAAGCATTTTGTTCCTGATATGCCGGGAGACTGAATGGGTAAGATGGAAGGCCATGACATGAATTGAGTCTTTTTTCTTCTTTTTGTAGTGTGCGAATAAATAGAAGTTCCCATATTGCAGAGCTTAGCTTAGCCCACGGCAAACGCAGTTAAGCCACGGATGAGTAATATACTTAGATCTCTCGCGTCTAAGAAATTTGCTCTTTAATAGCTTTGGAAACGCGGTCTCTAGAGCAGCTTAATGTTTAGGGTAGAATAGTTCATTGGAGAGAAGCTCTTCGTTAGCGTTAAAGTTGTACTACCCTCCCAAGAACATCCCACCGAACTAGGTGCCTAGTCAACTGGATATTACTTAACAGGGGTGGTAGCATTGCACGTCAGTGATTTCTCTACCGAAAACATTTTCGGTCTCAATGGTAGGCAATAACGGCAAAATGGGAGATTCTTCACGAGAGGGGTGTTTCACGACAAGGGAAGAGAAGCAATGCTAGCCATGAGTTTATTGATTTGAAGAAGGGCTAGACGTCAAAGCGAGCGATATTTTCCAGCATTATAGACCTCCAGCTTGGCACAAGATCCTTCCTCTGGTCCCTTGGTGCGACTTCCACAATGGCACGTAGGAAATCGGCCACTTTCTGCATGCTCTCCTGCAACGGCGAAGAGAAGGCTGCGTCTTCTAGTATAGCGACACCCCTCTCCTTGCAGTGTTGAGCAAATAACCCGAGCAGTCGCTGTTTCTCGTCTCCAGACTCTTCGTTGTCCTGCCCATTCCACAGGAACGATCTTCTTGGGTTCCATTTCGTAAATGGTACGACGCTCGAGACTCCCAGTCAAGAATTCCAGTGATCTTGTTTGATGTGACGTCGTAGAGCATGTTGGCAAAGTGTAAATCTTTGTGCGTGAGTCGCAGCTTGACAGTGTTGAGCTCGTCGGAATGCTTAGGCAGGGCTGTCAAAAACGCCTCGAGCCGAGGAATGGTGTCCTGCATAAAGACAAGCTTCTCGTGAACCTGAATCAGGAAGATGTACTTTCGAATTTGCGCGGATATGTATTCAACATAGGTTGGATAGGGTCCTCCGATGTTTAGAGTGGCCACTGTCTCGCCTTTGGGCCACAGCTTCTCGATGTCGGGAACCTGCCAGAACGTCTCGTCCAGCACTTGCCCAACGGTAATATCTCCGTTCTTGTTGATATTCAGTCCGCCTATTGCAACCCACTCGTGCGCGTGCAGATGTAAGAGAAAGTCGATCAACTGGTCAAGAACCTGGCTGGTTTGCTTATCGTCCAACGTCTGGTAGATCTCACTCAGAGTGGCGCCTTCGACCCGAGACAGTAAGGTATATTCGTGAGCAATTGGATTGTCCACCGAGCAGTCGTACGCTACCACGTCTGGAATGGGTATTGTGGTGTTCTTGGCTACCCATGACATTACGCCAACCTCGTTCTCCGTCTTTATATGCGGCAGGTGGTGGCCTGAAACTCGGAGGACCAGGTCAATGTGACTTGACTTATCGTTGGGAGGGAGGTTGATCATGTAAATCGTGTGATACTGTGCAGTCACTTTGGGAGAGACAATCTTAGTAGCTTTCGGCAGGCCAGCGGCAACCAAGAGGCTGTTGATTGCATCTTCAGAGATGAGCCCCAGCAGGTGGTTGGCTGGCGTGCCCATGATTGATGGCAGTTGCTGAGGGAAGGTACGACGAAACAAGTGCAGGAAGTTTGAGTTCATGATTTTCGAAGAGAAGGTGTTCGATATTGTCTCTTGGGATGGCTTTGCATTGGAATGAGCGGCTCTGTATGTTTACGCAATTCAGAAGTCCTTTTTTCTTCGTCAAAACAGACACACGGTCACCCTTCAAGACCACATAATCAATTGTGGTTTTTTCCCATCCTTTGCAGGAAGCATGCCAAGAAAACTGCTCTGAGTCAATCGTTCTCTCTTCCCGTTGATCAGACCCTCCTCGTCGGCATTTTCTTCCTTCTCTACGGGAAGAACCTAATGCATATTCCGGGTATTGAACAAATAGAGATTGCCGACCTGTGGCTCAATGATAGCAGTGGTACGCCCCTCAACGATTTCCGGTGAGTACCCATAAGACTCTGAGTCTTGAAATCTCAAGGCGTCAGGCGTCCATTGCATGTCGTGTACCTCTGTTCGTCCTCCAGTAAAGGGTGCGAGGTAGAGGTTGAAAACCGCTTGCTTGGTGATTTGGTTAATGATCCAGTCTTCCGTACGACTGTCATAGGAAGACCAGTCACAGTGAATGGGTGTTGAGTCGTTGATTGCTCAAAAGATACCAGAGAAGTATTTCTTGCCAAACCCTTCATCCGGCACGACCACGTCCCAGTCTGGAAATATTGATTGAAGCTTGTCGACAACTGTCTGCCAGATATTCTGTCCTGAAATTTTGGCAAGTTCCTCGTGCAAATGCCTATTCTTCTCGACCTCAAGAAAATAGCGCTCCTTAGCTAGAGCAATGTTAGCTCATAAACCGTATTGGATTTAATTCGAGCTCCTTGGAAGCTTACAGCCATCTGGTCGATTTCGAAGATCCACCTCTGATAGAGCCTGAAATTCAAACTGGGCTACTCCAACTTTGAGAAGTGCTGGCCCAGTGGCATGAAGATACGGCGTCAATCAAGGCGCGAGGATGTCTTCAAGCTTCTGTGCAACATCGCGGGGCAGAAACTGGCAGGATATTTCTTCTTCTCCGTTTCTTTCCTATCCCGCTTTCTATTATGCAGCCATCTTTGCTTGCGCTGACGTATCACAATCGCAATTCCCCAATATCTCGGGTAGTGTTGCGATCTCATATTGGTAAAAATCACGTACGGCCATAGGTTATTTTGTTGTGCCAGCACACCTATTTAGCCTACATAATTTAGGAGGTTAGCCTGCTGAGCAATCAGACGGCTTTCGAGTTTCATATTCCGGCTTAAGAGCCTCAAAATCGCCAGCCTTGTCGTGGGATGGATGCATCCATGCGTGTCGTTCACTTAAAGTGTGCTGCAGGACGCCGCATCAAGGACGGATGTTCCATTGCCGCTTGCGAGCATGGGCTCTGGCTTGGTATTCAATAAGAAGCGAGATATCAACTGTAACTATGCACCGCCATGAGTGTGGGTGAAACTCACTAAGCCATATTATACAGTCTCTATTCGAACCCTATCTTTTATTTCCACTAGTAACATACCATAAGTCTCCTCGCAGTATCTTCAACAGCGAAGGTTGAACCAAGCCCATTATGGCGATCTCCATATCTAACCAACTCAGCAACTCTTGTCTCGGAAACTATTTCGAAACTATTTGAAGATGCTGCTCAAAACTGCCCACATCGTATAGGCGTCCAGTTTGAGAATTCCCACAAGACAACCTATCAAGAACTGAAGTACATGGTAGACATTTTAGTATCGAATTGTCAAGGTGTCGTCCATAAAAGTCAGCTTGTTCTAGTGCTTCCGTACGCTACTAGAGATTACGGAATATTCACGGGTGCTAGCGAGTTGTCGAGATTCCAAGATCAAGATCAACCAACGGTTAGCGCGTCGATATTGCCGAGATAAATAAAGCACTAGCGGGATTCTCCATTGGGTTATTCGTGCTTCCAATCAAAGACTCCGCAGGTCGGGCGAGGATATATGGCTTCCTGACTAAGGAGAAGAACTATAGCAGGCAGTCAATTATTCTGGTTTAGGACCGTATTGCGAAACAACGCTTACAATTGCAATTTTCTTCTTCGAATTAAATCCTTCCCTCTCGACTCGGAGACACTTATATCGGCCCTAAATATTGTTTGCTCTCGCCACGAGGTTTTAAGGTCTACTTATCATACTAGGCCTTCCAGCTTGGAGGGCGAAGAGAATGATTTCCCACACCAAAGACTTTATGCTTAGGATGAATTTCGAGCAGGCTAATAGGATACTCGTTGAAAATCTACAAGTCGTCATCTCTAGTAGAATATTTCAAGACTCTCCTGAAGAGTGCTTTATGATACGATAATCAAGAAATGTCTAACCTAACCATCAACCGTCAACATCAACTATTAACCATTAACCATCAACTATCAACCATCAATATCAATTATCAACTTTAACATTAACCATTAACTATTAACCATCAACCATCAACCATACCATCAACCATCAACCATCAACCATCAACCATCAACCATCAATATCAACCATCAACCATTAACCATTAACCATTAACCATCCACCATCCCGCCATTCCGCCATCCTCAAACACGCCACAATCCACACGCCGAATTGCTCTCATCAGGTTAAAGATATTCTTCCGAATCAGTGGATGCGTCTGCGCCGCATCTTCCCCGCCATTGATAATCGAAATGGACCGCGATGTCACGTTATAAGGCCTCACATGCATGTGAAGCAGCGACTAGGCGGTGAGCGGATTCTGCTAGCGCAAAAATGCATCTCAGTCTGGTTCCAAACCCGTCACCATTACTGTACCTCCAGCCACACCAGCTCGCCAACAACCTCAACGGCCACCTACGGACAAATCTACACTTTCTTGGCTGGCATGTTCCCGACTGCTCTTCCATGAAGTCCACGACTACGAGCACGCCTTGGCTCTTGACAGACTCGCGGACCATCGACTTTACGCCCAGGACTTACAAAGAAGTGATAAGGAAGAAAGGAACAGAGCCTCAAAGTCGCTCGCTGGGCTTTGTCTCGCATCTCTCTCACCTCAAGTGGCATGTCAAAATTACTTTTCAAGGCACGCTTCAATCGGCTCAAACTGCTACCTTTGCCAGAGTAACGAAACGGCGAGAAGACCTCAAGAACCTCTGCTTTTGCATTGATTTCGGCCTTATACAACTCTTGGACGACACGGTTACTGAAATTATCGTTACGCGCCAGCGCGATGCCACCACCGCTCAAGGCCAGAGACTACGGTTAAAGAGAGCACCAGATACGGAAAGCGAATACGCCCCTATTGTCGACCATCTATGGCTTTACATACGAGAAGACCCATTCCGGGTGCGGTTTCCAGTTTATAATGGTGATGGAGGTGGTACCCCTACAAAAGAATTTTCAGTAATCAGGAAGAAACAAGAACTTAGTGCTGGCGTACACGAGGTGCACGTTGATGACGATGAGAAGTCGTACGTCTATAAGGAAGTGGACAGGCCGCTTTACGAGCCGAGGGATAGTGAAGTTTTGGAACAAGAGCTGCGAAACTTGGAATTGTTGCGCGGCGCTGAAGGTATCGTGTGGCTCGTTGCTGCTGTCGTCTCCAAAAATCCATACCAAACGGCTGAAACCATAAAAGACGACACGCCGGCCGTCCTGCGAGGGATTCTTCTCGAGTATAATTCATACGGCACATTACGGAATGTATTGCAGTCAAAGCTCAATACGGACTGGCCATGGCAACGATGGGCGGTTCAGATTACCCGCGCACTTGATAACCTTCATCAGGTTGGCATAACGCATATGGATTTGAAACCAGGGAATATCGTTATCAGCGCAGGCTTTAACGCCATACTGATCGATGTTAGCGGAAGTGGAGGCGTAACTCAAGAGTGGCTGTCGCCAGAGATGCGAGATCTACCCGATCCACTGCTTGAAAACATAGAATCACGAAAGCAGAATGATATATGGGCACTTGGGAAGATATTATTAGAAATGGCTGATGTTTCATGTAATGACATGGAAGAGCAGCTACTCAGGAGCGTTGCGCTAGAGGCCACGTCAGAAGTTCCTCCGCGCATTTCTCTTCAAGATGTAGTTTCCAAGCTCCGCTTTGAATAGGTTCTTCCATCAGAATTCATCCCAGTTAACCGCCTCGGGATCAAACCCGCCGTCTGTGCGGTCGCCTGTAGCCAGCCTTTAGTAGAATATTAAAGTCGCCTGCTAGATACAACAACCCATATGACTTACTTGGACCATCGCGAAGACCTCCAGGCTTCCTATCACATCCATCGAAATAACAGAAACCTCCTGTAGTATTCGAATTTTCTGAACCGCTGTCGCACACCTTTTTGGCTTTCTTGGCCTCATCGCAGGGATTCCAGAGAGTCTTCGTGTAATGTCCACGCCTGCTGACACGGCAAGTGAACGTGCACATCGTATGTACCAGGCAAGGTAGATTTAACTAAACTTTTAAAATACTCTATGTCGTGAGGGAGAGGAGACCAAGATGATTCGGTTGGGGGATGTCGCTTTTATCTACTTACTTTCTCTCTAATAGTGGAGATCCATCAACCAAGGTCCGTTGAGTTACGCGCAGTACACTATCACGTTACTGTATTCAGAAGAAGCTGCAGCAGTGGTATCTAATTATTATTCGACGCATTCTACTAGTAGGGATATATATTGTTATTGCTTGCACATGCTGTTGCCTTTTGCGTAGGGGTTCCTTTTTCCACCTGTCATGTATGGCGCCATGGCCACTAGTATGCACTAATATATTCGCGATGCATATAGAAGCTCCGATCAAAGTTCTTGGCGCCCAAGAGCGATCCTTGACCGCCCGCGGCCAGTTTCCCCAAACTTCCCACACGATAGATACTACCATCAAAGCACCTGCACATACCAAATGCCATTCTTAGATCAATGCCAAAGCGAGGGCGTGCAGGGATCTTCGAAAGCAACATTCGAGCCGCTATAAACTAGAAGTTATCCGTGATGCGTTCCCAGCCGCCCCGTTAAAAAGACGAACTAGTTAGTCCAAGAATTGGTTTAGCCCTTTATTTTCCCCGCATTTTATATTTAGCAATTATAATTCCTATTAAGTTATAACCGTTTTTTATATATAGCTATTAGTTTAGTTAGTTTTTGATTATTAATGAATTAAAATTAATAATAATAAATCTCTTTAATAAACTCTTATAAAACTAGTTAAGATATCCCTTACTTTTAGCTATAGCTGTATATTACTAAGACGACGCAAGGTTATAAGCATCAAGAGCAGGCAAAGCGAGTAGGAGAAGCCTAAGGCCAAGGTCTATTCGAGGATTTAAAGCTAAGGAAGAAAGGAGAGGAGCTTTAAGAGGGCTTATAGCATCTTATATATAGAGGCTCTTAGTCTAAGAGGACTAGCGTAAGCTAGGCTAAGCATAGTTAAGCACTATAAGCTAACTCTTATAACTACGCAAGCGTTCTATATAGGATAGCTAAGCTAGCTAGCAAGGCTAGCTAGTACTTAAGATAGTATAATCGTCTTATTACCCCCTTCTCCCGAAGAAGCTTGCCCTTAAGCTTCTAATTATAGGCTTATTATTCCCGTTAAGCTTATCGTAGTTATCTATACCATTTTCCTAAGCTATAAGCTATGCTAGTAAGCTCTTTAGCGGTCTCTCTAAATCGGGATAATTTATATAGAAATTATAAAGCATATAAGGACTATATTTAAAATCTTTAGCAAAGTAGTATTTTAAGTCCTTATTTACTCTAAGCTATTTAACTTAGTATTCTAGCTTGCTATAGCGCTTATAGATAGCTTCTATATGCTTTACTTTCTATTTTTCGTTTTCTAAGATTAAGATAAGTTTTAATAAAGGGTTTACTTATCTTAATAATAAGTTATTTATATCTTTATATAAGAATTAAGCATAGATTACTAGATAGATATTTATACGCTTTAAAAGGTTTAGACGATATAATAGCCCTTTGCGCTTAAGGATCTTAAATAGGCTAACTTATTGCTTTAAAAGCTTCTAGCTTAGCTAATTAATAGCTAAGTACTTCGTAGTTAGCTAAACGTTATCTCTAATATTAAAATCGGGCTTATAGCGGTGCTTATTTACTTGCTTAGTCTTTAGTTCTTGCGCTTTTATTATAATATCTTATGCAACTTTCTAGCTATCTTCTAGTTACTTTATATATTATATTGCTTCTTAGAAAGAGAGCTTCTCGCGCGCTATAGTAGGCGCCTTTAAAGCCTTCTAATCGAAGGAGCGGCGGGGCGAATAGCCTTATAAGAGCAGGAATAGCGAAGTGCTAATCGAACTATATAAGAGCGTAAGCTAAGCGTTATCTAGTGCTAAGAGCATCTAAGACTAGTTAATCTAATAGTAGTTAATAAATAGTTATAAGCGCTAGTTAATATATTAGTTTAAGTTCTTTATTTACTTATTGGTTTATAGACTATTAGTAGTAAAGAGCTTAACTTTAACGCCTAGGATTATATATAAAGCGTTTTAGAAGTTTAAGATAAACTATAATCCTTAGTCTAAGACTATAAAGTCTAGAAGATTATAGTAATCGTATATAAAGGTATAATAAAGCTTTACTAGTTGCTTAATAGTTACTATCTTATAGCAAGGTATCGATATTACTACTTTACTTAAACGATTAATAAATATATAGATTATTAGAAATACTGGGTATAGGGTACAGCCACTAGGGCACGTGACTAGTCGACTTGTATTTAAGGGGCTCCTTGCCCTTACCTAATATAATACACCTTCTCTACCTAACCGCCGCTGCCCCTATTATTCCCGCGAGTATAAAGTCTAGAGGATTATAAACTTTACTAGGCTTTTATTTTTAATAGATTATAAGCCCGGGTTTTGCATATAGTAAAAGTATTAAGCAATACTATGCTATAAGCAATGGGAATAGCTCCCTAGACTGCATAGCTTAGTAACGCTTTGCTATAAGCAGTAAGAGTATTACTCCCTAGACTATATAGCTTAGTAACACTCTACTATAAGTAGTAGGATACGCCCCTAAGACTATAGAAGTAGCGGTAAGCTTTACTATAAGTAGTAGGATAGTTCCTAAGATTATAGTAGCATAGCAACTGCTTTACTAATAAGCAGTAAGAGACTATAACGCGAGCTAGCTACTCTAGAGCCTAGGTTTAGTTAGTGTTTTAAGGCAAAGAAAACTAGCACGGCATATAATAAGAGGCTAAGTAGCCTTTACTACTATAAAAAATAACCCGTCGAGCACTTGCAAGCTTAATATAATAACCGTTAAGCACTTGCAAGCATAATATAAGAATAAACTAGGAACTGCGATATTAACTAAAGAGAATATAAGCTTGATCGATTGATATAAGCTAGCATTAATGCTTGCTTGCTTAAATTAGGAATATGTTTTTAAGCTTTTATAAGTATACTTTAAGTCAAAAGGAATTATAATACGCAATTAAGCTAAGCAACCTCTTAATTATATAGAAAGACAAGGCCGCTATTCGATATACTCTCCTCTTATATTTAGATAAGTTTAACAAAGAGGAAATAAAGGGGAAGAAATCGAAGAAGGCATGGAATTACCTTTAAAAAAAGTACTTATATATAAGACTAGTGTAGAGGAGTAACCCTCGAGGAAAGAAAAGCGGGACAAAAATATATAGTAAATGAGCTTACTTATATCAGGTGATATAAAAGGTTCAATAGGTATAAAAGTTCCCTTAAGGAATATAGAATAAAACACACGCCCTTTTTATCCCATCTGTGACAAGGGGAAACTAAGCCCTATACAAGAAGTAGAATAGCTTACCACTCGGCCAAAAGACCACTAGAATAAGGTTGCGCCTTATTCTGCTATTCTACTTAATAAGGATGCTCTGATCACGTGATGCCCCCACACCACGCAATACCGTCACACCATCTTTTGCATATATCACCCTCAAAACTTATACCTACTTAAAGAAGATTTTATATTATTATTAAATTAATTTGATTAAGTTATATAACTTGATGCATTTAGTCTTAAGAAAGTATAACTAGTATATACGAATTATAACCCTTTTACAAACCTTAGAAGCTATAGTCCCCTTTTCCTTTATTTATTGCCTTCTCTCTTCTCTTCTATTATTATTATTATTTGCATATACGAGTTTATATAAGTTATATCGAGGCAGAGCTCCTTGTTTTCCGCCCCTCAACACTAGTAGCAGACCGCGCGAACCTTTAAAAGCTTTATAGCTTTTAGCTTAAAACCCTCTTTATTAATAATGCTTAAGTTAAGCTTAAGAAGCTACGCCGCCGCGTTATTATAGCAGATTTAATTTAGAAGGCAAGCTTAACTAAGAGCGCGCTCTTCTTATTGCTTCTTGAATTGCTCTTAATAGTATATTAAACTATTATTAACTTGCTTAATAGCTTAATATAAGCAATTAAAGATAAGCTAGATATACTCTATTGAAAAGCTAATTAACTTAAGGTAAAGGGAAAGCTAAAGGATACTAAAACGGGGTTTTATAGCCGCGGGAAGAAGGGCTACTACTAGCGCAAGTAATATAACTCGAAGGAATTATCTATAGATAAGGGATAATTATGCTATAAGTATAAAGAAATAAGGCATATCTCAACCGCTTGCTTATACTAGAAAGCTATTGGTAAGCTTATATATAAGCTTAAAGATAGCGCGGAAAGTATATAAGAGAAGGATAATTGCCTATAAGCTAAGAGAAAGGTAGCGGCAATTGCGCTAATCTTTATAAACAACGATTCTAGCTTAAGCTTAAGCTATAATAAGTGCGGCATAGCATTCCTTGCTTTAGAGAGTTAAGAGCAGAGGGGAACTGCAAGGTAGTAGGAGTATTGCATCTATTCCTTTAGCGTTGATTTTAAAAAGGGTTTAATTAACTAGGTATTCCATATAGTACTATATATAGCCTAGGTCTAAGTGGAAGTGTTAGAAATACTAGGTATATAGTGTAGCCACTAGGGCACGTGACTAGTCAACTTGTATTTAAGGGGCTCCTTGCCCTTACCTAATATAATACACCTTCTCTACCCAACCGCCGCTGCCCCTATTATTCCCGCGAGTACGAAGTCTAGAGGATTATAACCTTTACTAGGCTTCTATTCTTAATATAGATATTATTAAACTTACCTTTATTAAGTAAAAAGCTTTTAAAATTAATATAGATATGCTATTAAGGGTATTCTAGTATAAGGAGAGTATAGTAAAGGCTGGGCGTCTTATCTTAAGCATAGTAAGCCTCTTTATATATATAGCAATTGCGGATATAGCATTTTATATTAGCTACTAGGCTATGCTAATAGTAGTAAGGGGTAAGCAACTATTCCATCTTCTTAGCTAACGGGTAAGCTAAGGAGATTTAGGCGTAAGCCTTATATATAAGCTTCTATTATAGCTTTTCTATATCTAGGACTACTAGCTAAGCATTATAGAGCAATAGTCTATTCTTAATAATATACTTACTACTCTCTTTTGCTTTAGCTTTAATCTTAAGTAGTTCTAGTAAAGTATGCTCCTTATTCTAATAGATAAGCTAATTAATTAAAGTAGCTAACTAACTCTACTTGTTTAGGGACTTAAGAAAGATAAGCAAAGTACTTATATAAGTAAGGGAAAGAATACTATATTCTTATAAGAAAGGAATAGCGTTAATTAGCGCGGTAAATAGGAGCTTATATTATTTAGACAATATACTCTATATTCCTAAGCTAGGCATGAATTTAGTCTTAGCTAAGAAACTCTATAAAGGCGGCTTTAAAGGAGCCTTTAATAAAGAGACTATTTAGATTACTTAAGGAAATAGAACTATTATAACTGCAAAATAGTCTTATAGATTATATATTATAAAGTATATTTCTAAGAAATATAAGAACTATATACTTAGAAAGAAAGGCAAGACTAGCCTTATAATCACTATAGAAACTAGTCTAGAAACCGGTTTTATTAAAACTAGCCCGTTAAAAACAGGTCCCTTTATATATAAAAGAGACTAAGTCTAAACAAGCCTTAAAGATAAAGACCATTTTTAGTGCACTAAAAATAGTATAACTAAAACTAGTCCTACTAAAACCAGTCTACTTATACAAGGAAGCAAAACTGGCCCCGAAACTAGTCTAATAACTTAGATATATAAGGCAAAGAAAACTAGTTTCTCTAAAACTAGCTTATCTAAAACTAGCCTTAAAACTAGCCCAGAAACCGGCCTATCTAAAACTAGCCTAGAAACCGGCTTAAAAACTAGTTTAAAGGAAGTAAACTAGGATAAATCTAACTAATACTAGCTTAACTATTAATACTACTAGCAAGCTTAAGCAACGCAGGCTATAGATAGCGAGATAGACCTGGACTTAGACGACTTAGAACTAGAAATAGCTATTAGCAAAGAGTAAAGATAATACTATCGCTTAATGCATAAGAGGTTCGTATATAGTAAACTAGATATGCTTAAAAATATGCATAAAGTTATAACACTTAAGGAGGCTATTAAGATCCTACCGCCGCACTATAGAGTATATAAAACGTGCAAACTAGCCAAAATAAGAAATCTAATAAATAAGCAACTATTAAAACTAAAATAAAAGAAACTAAAACTAGTAAGTCTAGACTTAGCAAGTCTATTCTTAAAATCTATCTAAGGAAATAAGGAACTATTAAAGATAATTAACAATGCAATAAGACGCGCATAGTCGATACTACTAGTAACAAAAGACAAGGCAATCTTAGCCTTATAAAAATAAAGAAGAAAAGAGGAGCTTTAGACTAGTAAGAAGGTTAAAGCCACTAGAACTAACAACGCACTAGAACTAAGGAAAATCTTGCTTAGATAGCAAGATAAAGATAGTATATAAGCGCAATTTATAACTATAGCTACGTTTAGCTAAAATAGAGTAGCCGAATAAAGCATCTAGATAGTTAAAAGTAATATTAAAGCTATGCTTAAGGGATAAGAGCTACTACTAGAGTTCTAGGATAAGGCAGCTAAGGTAGAAGCTTACTTAAAGAATCTCTAACTAAGAGGCTTAGTAATAGATAGCAAGATTATATTACTAGAAAAAGCTTATATAGGCAAGAGACTATTAATTAAGAATATATAAGTATAGGGGAGCAAGGCATATAGATACGTTAACCCTAAGACCCTATATAAAGATAATCGCTATAATAAGCTTATCTTGTAAGGCTAAGAAGGAGTATTTATAAGTTACTTAGATAATATAGATAAGCACTTAAAGATATACGCGCTAGACCTAGGGCGTATAATCTTAAGCAATAAGATATTTATAGACGAATTAGTATTAGGAGAAACTATAGATCTACGCCTAAGAGGGCCTTAAAGACTAGATAAAACGCCAATCGACTTATAAAATCAAGCTACTAAGGGAAGACTATATAAGGAGGTAAAGGAGAAGCCTTAGCTAACTTAACTAAGCTAACTAATGCCTAAGGTTTATAATAGCTAAATAGTTACTATAAAAGTGCCTATAACTATATAGCTAGTAGATATTCTAATATATAACGAAGACAAAGAAAGGAATATCTATAGAGTTAACCCGATAGAGAGCATAATAGTAAATAAAGGAAACTAGAACTAGGAGCTTACTATATTGCCTAGTCTTAACCTAGGAAATAGTAAGATAAAGCTAGTTAGTAAACCTAAGCTAGCTAAAGATACCGCTATTAATAGTAAGAGGGATAACTAAGAAGAGCTATAAGCAAGCTTAAGTCCGCAAGAACTATAGCCGTTAAAAGCAATAAGCACAATCTTAGACCTAGTAAATAAAGCAAAGGATACTAGCTACTATTACTTCTAAGACTAACTACTAAAGAGAAAGAGAGGATTAGACAACGAAGGAAAGCGAGAGGCTAAAATAGTCTAAGCTATAATTATAATAATACTTAGTTATAAGAACTAGGGGAAGCATGCATTTATAGCATTAGAAGTCCTATAAGAAAGCTTATATACTAACGGGAAACCGCTACTAGCAAAGATTAAAAAATACTTCTTAGCTATCTTAAATAATAAGGAAGAGCATTTAACTAATAAAGCTATAGCTATTAAGGTAGTTAAAGGCATTACTATACCACGAACTTATAAGGAAGCAGTAAACAACCCCGAGTTCGCCGCTAAGTAGAAGGAAGCTATTAACAAGGAATTAAGGATGCTAATAGTAAACGGAATATAAGAAAAGTTTATCTTATTAGATAGAGCTAATCGTATATCGACGAAATAGGTATTTAATATTAAGATAACTAATACTAGAGAAGTCGACTAATTTAAAGCAAGACTAGTAGCTAGAGGTTTTAGTTAGCAATATAGTATTAATTACACTAAAACCTTTGCTCTTACTATATAAATAGATACCCTATATATATTCCTAGCTATAATTATAAAGGAGGATCTTAAATGCTATTAATATAATATTAAGAACGCCTTTATAGAGTCTTAGTTGCAAGAGGATATCTTCTTAGCCCTACTACAAGGCTATACTACAAAGAAAGGGCATATTTTTAAGGCTTTATATAGCCTTTATAGATTAAAGCAAGCAAGAAGAAACTAGGTAATGCTATTAAGGAACTTCTTAATTAAAATTAGGTTTTAGCAAAGCTTAGCAGATCTATGCTTATATATCTATAGGGAGAGATATATATAGTTACTTATATATATCGATAATAAACTAGCTACTACTAAGAGCAAAGGGCAACTTAACTAGTTTTATAAGAGTTTATTAGAAAGATTTACTACTAAGAATCTAGGGAAGATTAGCAAGATCCTTAGTATACGAATTACTAGAGACTAAGCAAACTAGATAATCTATATAGATTAAAAGCTATACCTAGAGGATATTTGCAACTTAATAAGAATTATAATAGCTAAGTATAGAAAGCGGACTATCCTTGCTTCAAACCTCGAGAGCTTATTAGCTACTAGAAATAATAAGGTTCCTATTAACGCAAAGCAATATACGAAGGGAATTAGCTAGCTTATATACGCGATAATTCTTATAAAACCCGATATAGCTTTTACTCTTAGACAACTATTATAATATATAAAAAGCTTAGTTAAACGCTATAGATACGCCTTAAAGTAGCTCTTATAATATATTAGATTAATACTATAATAAAAGCTACGTTTAAGTCTAAGGGGAGCTTATTCGAGCTATATAGGCGTTTATACTAATGCTAATTAAGCAAGTGATAAGATAGACTAGAAGAGCATCTTAGGGAGCGTAAGCATATTCTATAGCGGACTAGTAGCATAGGCGTTAAGGAAGCAAAAGTCCGTATTAACTTTAAGCGCGGAATCCGAGTATATTTCTTAAGCAATATTTATAAAGCTAAGATAATAGGCTACGCAAATCTAGAAAGACTTAGGAGCTCCTTACTATATTAATAATAATAGAGACTGCACTATTAAGATATATAGAGATAATTAAGGGGCACTAGCACTAGTAAAGAACCCGCATTTATATAAGCGATCTAAGCATATTAATATTAGCTACTACTTTATTAGGGACCTAGCTAAGAAAAGGAAACTAGAGATCTTATATATTCTTACTAGCAATATAATTATAGATAGCATAACTAAGCTATTATAACACGTTGCGTATAAGCAATTCTAGAGATAATTAAGATTAGTCGATAGGGGTACTTTATAAGAGAAAATTAAGGGAAGGATGTTTTAGGTATAGTATTATATCTAAACTATTATAAGCTATAATTGGCTATAGAGAGGGCTGCCGAAGATTTACTATTCTAGAGGGAAATTCCCTTTGTTATATAATTAGATAACCGACTAATCAAGACACGCCCTAAGGGGAAGTGTTAAAGAAAAGGGGTTTAGGGACCTATTCTAATTAAGTAAAGTATAGTCTAGGCTAGAGCTAGTGAAAGTAGACCAGTTTATAAGCGAGGCTACTTTCGCTTATATAAAACAAGGCTTAAGCTTTAACCTTCTTTCGTAGTTAGTTAGTTAAGTTAATAGAAGTATATCCAACCCTATAGCTATATTGTTACTATAAGTATAATATCTAGAGGATTATACCCTTACTAGGTATCTATTCTTGATAAATAGTAATATAAAAGGCACTAATTCTAACTCCTCTAAGTAAAAGGATAATAATAAGGTACTTAAAAAAAAAGGTTATGCTATCTAAAGAGTTAATTAGTAAAAGCACCCCGCATATCTAGGCTTTTAATACTAGAGCTAATTTACTTATAATTAATTAACTCTACTTATTTAAGGACTTAAGAAAGATAAGCAAGGTACTTATATAAGTAAGGGGAGGAATGCTATATTCTCGTTAAAGAGGAATAGCGTTAGTTACTAGGGTAGATAGAAGCTTGTATTACTTAGAAAATATACTTTATATTCCCGATTTAAGTATAAACTTAGTCTTAGCTAAGAAACTTTATAAAGGCGGCCTTAAGGGTGCTTTTAATAAAGAGACTATTTAGATTATATAAGAAAATAGAAACGTAATAATAGCAGAGCAATCCCATAGATTATATATTATAAAGCATATATCTAGGAAGTATAAGAACTATATACTAAGAAAGAAAAGTAAAACTAGCCTTATAGTTACTACCTAAACTAGTCTAGAAACTAGTCCTAAAACTAGTCTTACTAAACTTAGTAAAGATAGTCTAAGAAGTAGCCTTACCTAAAATAGTCTTAAAAATGGCCTTACTAAAAGCAGTCCTAATAGCCTTACTAAAATCGGTCTAAGAAGTAGCCTTACCCAAAACGGTCTTAGAAA
>JAPZPB010000701.1:0-16601 GCA_037952635.1 Bryoglossum gracile | reverse complement strand
GCTAGGCTAGCTAGCAAGGCTAGCTAGTACCCGAGACGGTATAATCGTCTTATTTTTCTTGCGCTATTATATTAATATAAGTTTTTATATCTTATTTTATATTATTTTAATAGTTGCTCTTCTTATCTCTTTATCTAGTCTACTAGGGGTTAAGCATACTATAGCTTTAGTAATATGCTTTATATCTTTTATATTATATAAGTCTAATCCTAGATATTTCTTTTTATACTTAAGATATATTAATACTTACTATTCTTAACTTTATAATATTAATAATACACGCTTCCTAAAAATCCTATATTATATTATATTATAGTTTACTAGTTTTTTTATTAAGTTTTCTATAAACCGGGTTGCTATTAATCCTAGACTTATCCTTAGAAAGCTTATCCTTTAAAGCTGCCTTTATCCGCTTATCTAGATTTAGTCCTCTCTTACTCCCTTTTGCCTGCTCGGTGCTTATAGTGCAAGCGTGGATATATAGATCTAAAGTAAAAACGAGAAAAGAAGGTTTAGCTTAAGGAATAGGAGTGATTAGAAAGAGAGGTGAGAAGAGGATGAGAAGAGGGTAAGAAGAAGTAAGAGGATGGACGAGAGGATATATAAGGAGATGTGTAAGGAGATGTATAAGGAGATATGTGAGGAGATGTGTAAGAAGGAGAGAAGATAGGAGAGAAAATATATCAAGGCAAGAGGGAGATAGCTATTTATAGAGTACGAAGCCCTAGGCAAACCGCAGAGAATAACGTTAGGCATATGCCGTTTTGCATAAAGACGGGCAGACGGGAGTAACTATCTAAGAATGAGTTCTGGCTAACACAGGTTATAAAAGTATAGTAGGAATAGATTTGGGATCCCTTGGCTAGGAAAGGGGGCCTTTTCGGGTCCCTCGCCAAAAGTTAATAATGTCTAGTGAGATGGGTAAGCAGACCTAAGCAGATATAAGCCGAAGGTAAGCCGAGCCTAAGCCAGCCTAAGCAAAGGCGGCGCGAGATCACGAGAACTTGATGGGTGGGAGGCGTCGAGATTCCGGTCATATAATAGAAGAATTACTAGTCTTTATGCTCCTACAAACCCCCCTCTTTCAGCTTCAATTATTTCCCTCCGCAAAAGACCCAAGGATTGAACCAAATGGGTTCTCAAACTGCAATGTGTTTTGAGTCGAGAAGTGGCATAGCACTGACCATATTTTAGGAACTAGAGAGAAAGGCAGGTATGTGCGTTTCCAGGAACTTTACGATTTTATAGCAAGGGTTTGAGGACTGGAGGTTTATGGGGAAGCCGAGGGAGAAAAGGCAGCGATACTTGGATTCTAACAGCCTTTTCACTGTCCTAAAATCTGACCACTATTATTGGACAGATTTTTGATCTCAAGTAATTCTTAAGCAACAGATCCAATTTCAGCTTCACATCGGCCCAGCTCCATTTCTGCCACTCTCACTCAAACTTCTTTTACTAAAGTACGCAAATCTTTTATGATTATACCTTGTTGGTAACTTTAGCCGGGCCCAGGCTTCCCACTTATGACAGCAAATAGGAGAATGTGGCTACTCTTCGCAAAACATGTGGAGGCGGCGAGTTTATATACCCCTCGCGACCCCAGAAAAGTGAATAACCATGCAGGTGTGCCTTCCTAACCTGGAAGTGCAACAGCGGTAGTCAAGTGAATGATCTGTGTATCTCGAAGAAGGAAGGTGAAAAGGAGGAGGAAGTATGAATTCACTTGTGCGCCATATCCGGCAAGAACCAGGCTACTCCATGATTCACTCTTCCTAGAAACAAATGACTTGAGCTTATTTCCGCCTCTTGCTCGATATTCCGAGTAGGGAAGAACAACTGGGTCTTTGCACTTGCTATTACTCAAGTTATACCTGAATAAACTTGTTTTCTTAGAGTCTCTGTTTCTAAATAATTCATTGCTTCCGCAACCTCCTAGCGACGGACGTGAGAGTCTTGGGTGAAAATGCAGTTAATACAGAGGACCAAATCTACCTATAATTGATTATACCTGCTAATTACAACACTTAACTCAAGCCAGAACACCAAAAACCAACTCCAAAGCCAAAATAAAAGGTCAAGCCAAGAGGCGCTACCCAAAACCATGTTTGAAGTTTGCAGCTTCTGAATATAACCTCGCAAGACAGAACAACAGAACAAGAATACGATTTTCCTGCTTGAATGAGAGAGAGGGCCTAGCATGAGATAGATGCAATACATATATTGCCTAGACAGAGTTAATGGAAGGTCGTCACTTTTCCAGTGCGGCTTGTGAAGCTGCATAGATCGATCTACGAACCGTAAATGGTTAGAACATTGGTATCCACTTGTGTCGCAAAATAAAACATGAAAATTACTCGTGTGAACCCAGATGTCCTCAATCGGAGAATTGTGTCTTGAACACTCACTAGAACTTGCTTGGCATTAATCTAGCATTCTAAAATGTGGAGCTTTTCCCCACTGTTGCTGTATAGTGCTTAAATAAAGCAAGAGGCAGGAGAAAGGCAGTGCAAAAATACTGAGGGGAAGAAGAGAGGAGGTGTTGAAAAATCCTTGATTGTATTTCACTGCTCTAACTCATCACTCATGTTTTTCTTGGACGAATCGATCCTCCTTATCTGCCCAGCCGTTTTTGATATCCCCAAATCTCCAGCTCACTCTCACGCTTACCTCCATCCTCGCCACCCCAGATGGCACCCGAGATTTTTGAACGTAAGAAGCCGCTTAGCAAACAGCATGCGTCTTCCCCGTCTTGCCCTGGAGACTATGCTTCTCATTCTTATAGTCCTTGTGATTATGTCTCGACTTTCCTGAATGCGTTGCATGCTTGAGGATATATTCCTGGTTTTCCTTAATGGTCTTCTTATCCATCTCGTCCAAGACCCCCATACACAGCCTGATATCCGTCAACAAGCTATCACACCTACTCTTCGAGAAATCCTCTCTCACAACCACTCTCAACATCTTAAGATCATTAGTGTGGGGAGCCATAGTGTAAGCGGGAACGACCCATGAGCGTTGTCGCAGTTGGTGAGCGAGTGCAAACTCGTCGTAGTGCTTCTCTTTCTTGGGGTCGAGACGGAAGGCTACAAGCGGGAGGCCGGTGCCGTTCTTTTGGGACATGATAATGAAGCCTAGTTGTTCGAGGGATTCGGAGAGGTAATCTGCGGTATGGGTGAGGTTGGTCATGATAGCTCTATAGCCATGCTTGCCGAGACGGATGAGTTGGTAGTATTGGCCGATGACTTGGGAAGCGCCCTTGGAGAAGTTGAGGGTGAACGAGGCTTGGTCAGCGCCTAGGTAGTTGATGTTGAAGACTAGCTCCTTGGGCAAGTACTCGGGTGCTCTCCAGACAATCCAGCCTACACCAGGGTAGACGAGTCCATACCTAATTCTGTCAGCAAAATCCATAATAAGGGAGAGAGAAGACATACTTGTGACCAGAGGTGTTGATAGAAACAACCTTCTCCAATCTAAAATCCCACTCCAAATCCGGCACAACAAACGGCGCAACGAATCCACCTGAAGCAGCATCAATATGAATAACGGTATCAATATTCTTCTTGATCAGCAGATCATTGACAGCTTTCGCATCCTCATACTCTCCGGTATAAGTCGTGCCCAGAATCACACAAATACCAATCGTGTTCTCATCCACCAGATCAACCGTCTCCTCTGGATCAATGACATATCTCTCCTGCGTACAATAAACATACTTCTCCTCGACCTCGAAGTATCTCGCCGCCTTCTCCCAGCACACCTGGACTGCAGAGCTCATTATGATATTCGGCTTGTCCCATGGCTTGCCAGCTGCCTTGCGGGCGTTTTGCCAGCGCTTCTTCATGGCAAGGACAGCCAGCATGATGGCTTCAGAGGAACCGACGGTCGAAGTGCCGACTGCAGCTGCTTCTTCGGAATCGGTTGGAGCATTGAAGAGGCGTCCGATCATGGAAACGCAGCGGTTTTGGATGTCGGCGGATTGGGGGTATTCTTCGTAGTCGATGAAGTTTTTGGAGAAGGATTCGGTCATGAGGTCTTCGACTTCTTTCTCCTGTTGCACTCTCTTGTCAGATCTGCCGTTATTTTTCCTTAAAGATAGAGGTACTTACCATGTAGGTAGTGACGAAACTAGCCAAGCTATAATCCTCACGTTAGCTAGGAATGGAATCAAGAGATTGTGCTCTGCGCAGACAACACATACTTGAGCATGGGATTCCCATCAAGCGACAAATCATCCTTGATCATTCTGTAAGCTACCTCTTTCGGCATCTCGTTTTCGGGCATCTCGTGCCTGGGGAGATCCTGGGCTGCGAAGCGGGAGCCATAGACTGTAGTTGTGAAAGTATCGTCGGTGGGAATGCCTCCCAACTTCAGCTTTTCCATGCCGTTGACAAGCGGTTGGTTGATCTCATCATCTTGGGGAATGCTTGCTAGATGAACCATGATTGCGGTGTTGTGTGTTTATTTTGAGAAGTTGTGTGGGATTGTGGTGCTTGTGGTGCTTGTGGTGCTTGTGGTGCTTGTGGTGCTTGTTTTGTTTGAAATTGGGAGAGGGAGGGGCAAGTGAGGGGTAACTTCGTAACTTCGTAAGTTGACCGAGCAGGAAGTATTTGTTGGAGGAAGTGGGTAGTGACGTGGCGGGCAATTGATGAACTGATGTTATTCAATGAATCCAGTAAGGAAGACAAAGAAGGAAAGAAAGAAAGAATTGAGTCAATTACAGTGAAGGGACCTCCTTTTATTGAATAGCTACAGTACCATGGTAATGCAACCCCGGCAGAGACCATGATGCAGCGGCTGTCTCGAACCTTGGCAGAAAAGCTTAGTTCTCCCCTTTCCTGCTACTCATATACTTCAAGTATATCAATTTGTATAAACTGTGCAATTGGGTGGCCCCCGCTCTTTTCAGTATTTCCTGCATTTGCATCTGCATCTGCTGCAGAGGGCGTGTTACTTCGTTACTTCGTCAAGTTGCAATGGGAGGTTTCAAGGATAAACCGCTGCGTCATCACCTTCTCTCCTCACCCACCGACAACCCAGGGCAATATCAAGGCTCGAATATAGCAGAGGTTTGGGTAAACTCCCTCTTGTAGCTCAACTCGAACATGCCCAAAGAAAACCGACCACATGGCTCTCTCCAACACGCCCACAAGACAAGCTAGCTGGCTACCGTATCTTCCCTTCAACCCAACTTGCTTCTTCCGCCCCTATCGCATTCGCTAAACTTTCCACTGTATCCTCACTTCGTCAATACTAGAATTGCTATCTGATTGTTTTTGCTTTTGCTTTTGCGGTGAAGGCGTAGGCCACACAGCTTCCTCCAACTTCCCCTCTTTCCCAACCCTGCAGCCGTGCAGCAGCTCTCGACCTGAACATCCAGGCACCGTATTGCTTAAAAGAGGTTGATTGGAGTAATGAAGCTCGGTTTGTCTAAGCCACACATCATGACGAGTTTGGCAGACGATGTATCAAGGGTGCCGCAGAAATGCAAACTTGGAGACGGGTGGCTGGACTGAGGTATTTAGATCCTCTGGGTGTGAGAGATCGAAGTGTGGACTGTACAGTACACTTGAACAATTTGAGATTGTGGATATACTATAGCTTTTGAATAGAGATAGTGACACCTGACTTTGACTGAAATTTGTAACTGGTGCTTTAGGGCTTGGAGTTGAAGAGCTAGCCAACTCCACTTGAGAAGAGTTAAAAATGGTGATTAGCAGTAAGCAGGATAAGGCAGGTTGGTGTGGGTGGCCAGTGGAACTGTGGCGAAGCCTTGTCTTGGACGTAAAAGGTATTTATGTATGTATGAGAATTTGTAAAAAGTGAGAAGAACATATTATTTAGCAAGACCCACTTGAGCTTTTTTCACTATCCTATGTCATCATCATCGTCATTATCGTCATCATCATATAACACAAATTTTGCCGCAGATTGTCATTTGTTTCAATCTTGTCTATTCGTTCTAGCAGAGTGAAAAGGGACCTATTATACAGATGCCATGATCCCCCAAATCGAACGCCATATCCACGCTCCGATGAAGAGGCACCAAAGGCTCGCCCTCCCTTTTACAAGAACAGCAGGGACGTCTATGCTCTACCAAACAAATGCATCCAGAGAACCTGTCTATCCATGAAGCCCATCCGAGCAGATTACCCGCTCACTCTCCCTATCGAACATCCGCCATTCTCCTTTAAGGTTGAAAACGTTTATTTGCTGATCTCGACTCCGCCGGTAGCTCCGAGCGCCTTCTTGAAATCACCGTAGATTGCGAATTGACCGGCCTTGGGGGTACAGAGTTAGTAGGGTTTTGGAATTTTGAGCAATGTCAAAAGCTTACAGTAAGAGTTCCAACCATGAACAAACGGGCACCGATACCAGTGTAAGAACCCCTAAGACCAAGCTCCTTGGCGATCTTGATCAAACGGCTGGTGGTTCCCTCTCCAGGAAGACCCTTGGTCTTGTTGATCTTGCTCAACATAGTGTCAGCAGGTTGCGAGACAATGGCGGCAGCAAAACCAGCAATGAGACCGGATCCCAAGTTGATGGTAGTTTGAAGTCCATCAGAGGCAGTCTTCTTGTCAACCTTAGAGTAGATGGCCTCAGCAACCTTCTCGTAGACGACGAACTTGGCCATGGTATAGGGAATTCTAAATCCCTCATTAGTATCCCACTCCCGCGCCCGAAGATTTCCCAAGACTTACTGCTTGAACAAAATGGGCCCGAAACCAGCGTAGAAAGCACCAATACCTTCGTTTCTCATAATCTTGCTGAATCCACCAATGAGTCCATTTGCATATGTCGGCTGGGAGACGAGACGGATACGGGTAGCCTCAAGGGGGCAGAGGACAATACTGGCGAAGAACTCGGCGCATGCAGCGGAGACAAGGTAGACGGCAGTTCTGTTGTTGGAGGCAGCCTCGTACCCGAGAACGTTGATTGATTGTTGCTTGAAGAATTCATAACCTCCGAACTTGAATGTTCCCTGGAGGAAGTAACCGGTAGCAGTGGGGCCAAAACCGGTCCAGAGAGCACCAGCACCCTCATTCTTAATGACTTGTCTGAAGCCTCCAATCAAACCCTTGTTATATGTAGCGGGATCGAGCTGAATTCTGGTCTTGACGCTGTATAATTGTCGCGTCAGTATAGATCCTCGTTATCGCGCCAAGAATAGCCGTTGGGTTCACGTTTCGGCACGCGAGAGCTTCGGAATATTGTTCCAACTTACACATCCACGGGGGTGAGGCCACCGTGGGTGACGGAACAGCAGATAGCACCAGCCAAGGCGAATCTGGAGTAGAGATCAAAACCGCTGAGCTTCGCGGGAGTCTTAGCCGCGAGGTTCGCGACAGCGGCATCGACCTGGGGAACACTGGTGGAGGCCATTGTATGATGTAGATATGAATGAAGGAGAAAAGAGGAGAAAAGAGGAGTATTAGGATGGTTGAGTGGAGAGGAACTACGAAGGATGAAGGCTTCGCAGGTGTTGGGACAGGTTCAATCGAATGATGAAGTTGCGAGTTGGAGGAGACAAATGTTCAACCTCGAAAATTTTGGGGCTAGTCAGAAAGCTCGGGTATTTTTCGGCCAAAACGACAATTTGGCGGAAGGAAGGAAGACTGAGAGGTGAGGAAGGAAGGGTCGGAGATAACGGCAAACGATGACCCTTGCAAGAATATTAGTGGGCCTGTAATTGACGACGAGACCCGCACGTGTTGACAGAGACATTTCCATGACAATGATGGAGGCTGCTTTGTTCCCGAAATAAACCGAAAGGAAGTACAGTAGAAAGGGGTTCTCGCGTAGACAATCATTGATCCACAGCAGAAATGAGAATAAGTTGACTCCCAGTCTGCCATGATCCAATTCACGCACAGTCAAACGCAATGGCGACCAATAAACAGAGTCCGTACGACCACTCCAGGCGTTTGGAGTAGCTAGACATGAGGTGGTTTTGGATGACATCTTATTGAAGGGTCCATGGGCGCGGTCGATGGGTTTGGTTTCGGTGTGGAAAGTGGCGCCGAGATCTAAAGTGACGAGGGCGGCGGGCCAAACGAGTAGGACAGATAGACAAGGAAACGGCGACAAGTACTTGCGATTTCATAATCTATAAATTTTACTCCGAAAGTGATGCCCCAGCCTGGGAGTTGGGTTTCGAAGGCTTTGCCGAGGGGTTAGTAGATTATTTGGGTGACGTTGACCATTGGGGTGATGTGGGGTTAGCGGATTAAGAAGAGTTAGTTAACCAAGGCAATACCTATGGTGAGGAGAAGCACAATCGCTCATGCCAAAATGGTGGATAGTGGCGTTGTAGTGTTGTCAGTGGTGTTGACCACAACTCGGACTTCGGAATGTCAGCCGTTGTCGGTTGAGAGGGAAGCCTCCATCTTGATTTCTTAGATTAGATCCGCATGGTTCTGGGGGTTCTGCAAGATATCTTCATTTCCAAGAACTTCTTTGATATTATCGAGGAATGCTCTTAGGAAGATTAAATTATCTTCATGAATCAAAAGGACCCTAGAGAATTTGTCAACGATTTTCCTTCTTGTCATTTGTATCGGGTGTTAGTGCTTATATCTCGGGTCTGCCCAAGGTCCAAACCCGTTGCAAATTTCTCGGCATCCACCAGATTATCTTCGGTTACAGAAGGCCATTGTCAACGACCCCCATAGAAACATTATCGCTAGAGAAGTGGCTTCACTGACAAGTCTGGAATTTCTTCTCTCTAACGACATCCTGCCTAATACTCAAGTTGCAGTATTCGTTATAACTCACTGCTCAGGCAAGTATCATGCCAAATGGATGAGATATTCCACACATATAGACAGCTGCAGTGTCAAACCATATCTCTTGTCCTGGTGTAACTGTCACCCTTGACACGAGATCCCACTTCGGCTCCCCGCATAGATGTAACGAAGAAAACGACACTGGGTCCAATGAATATTTTCCTGTTGCACGAAGTGTCTTGGCCGTCGTTACACCTGTCGCGTGCCCCAGATGTACCGTGCATAAAATGGAAGACTTGTGCGATGTCCAAAATTAACCTTCCTGAAAACTATTAACTAAAGCCAAGACATATCACCAACACGATATGCACGCAATAATCCAGGAGTGTTTACATCAACTTGGCACTCCCGCTTGGCACATCCTTGATGCATGCAGCACTGTAACATGCTGGGTCCGGAAGATCAAGCAGTAAGTACAATCACAATCTCAATTTGTAGAGGAGGCTGACAATTAGTGTTTAAAATCCCGAATGTAGTTGCCCATTTTGCCCCACGACCCCTATTTTTAAGCGAATGATTTGGAGAAATGCCTGTACTCTCAAGCCATTTGCAAGAGTGCACAAAGCAGAAAATCAATACCATGTGTCTATATCCCCGCTCTATCCTCCCAATTGTTGTAGGGTCTTAATTTTCTTTGATCTGCCGACCGAAAAACCCCTTATTTGCTGCTTGACGCCTAGAGCTGACAAAAAAAGGCTTGCACGAGGAGGTGTGTTGACCGGTATTTCTTTTGAGGTTATCTGTTTATTGCTGCATAGGAACTTGAAATTATGACTCAAAATTCGGTATCAGGAGGCATTAATCGTGGAAACCATTGCAATTTACCTTCACCGGCAGAGTAGTCTCGGCGCGAATACCGAGGGGTTGTATACATTCATAGGACCAGTGGGTGTAACAGGTGGAGCACTATTTGTGAGAGCACCCTCTCAGGACATGTCTAAAAGGAAGAAGCCGCCTTTGGATTCTGCCAGAGGGCAAGGAGTTGCTTGGAGAAGAGCAAGGATTACGAAAATCCAGGCCAGGTGATAGCGAGCTGAGACTCCATGGTTACGTTAAAAAGATATTAGAAGTCGGCAGATAGTCAGATACTATGAGGGGGATGTCACTTTGAAGAACTTGCTTAATATAGGAGAAAGGATTGCATCCGGAAAATGGAAGCCTGTGTAATTTAAGACACGCTAACATGACAGAAGCGAATATCTCGCCAAATAAAATTTTGTAAGAGAGCTTTTTGTAAAATTCATAGAAGAAAACTATGGTAAATATATTCTACTTCTCAAATTCACCAAGAGAGACTGCCAATATTAGTGACTTGAGTTATATATTTTTTAGAACACCAAAAAGTAAATCCATTATCAAAAGAGCGGATTAGTACGTGAAGTCTGGCCAGGCATATGCCTAGCTGACATTCCCGAGTTTCAGGAATCTGCTATTCTCAAACTCCTAGATTATATTGGAATCCTTATTCGAGAAATAAAACAATATGGGCATCATGGCAACTAATACTCTCTGATCCATTGCCCGTTACACAGCGGGGTACGCTCACAGGACCTAAAATTCCTGGGAGAGATTTTATAGGAACTGGAGAACCAACGTCAGAACGGAAATGCAAGTTTCTAAGTTTTGAGTCATCAAGGAACAGGCAAGCTGTATAAAGAACTAGCTAGGCCTTTGCTATAAATCATTCGTAAATGCAGTGCTATTTGCGAAGAATGCTCGGCCAAAGGAAGTAGGAGCTCGGCTCATATGTAGATGGTCCGTGCATTGAAAAGGGGGCGGAAGCGAGACGTGACCTTGTGAAACAACTCTTTGCTCCAACCCGATAACGGAGGACATGGAAAGTATAAGCAAGGGAGTAACAGATGAATTAGTGTTGTGGTGGATTGAATTTCTGCATTTGATATGTATTCTCATTGGCTGTAGTGCTTTTGAGTCGCTGTACTCCATACACAAATTTAACAATAAAGATTCAGAGATCGCTCACGAGACAGGCAAGATACTTCCACGCTCCGTGATTTCTCCGATTATAAAGATAGTGTAACAAGGATAGCTGCAGCAAACCTGAACTAGATTCCCTCCAGCCAAGGCTGAGGTGGGTTTGTTTCGAGAACGCAACTTCTTGTCTTAGACAAGTAATTCTTCCGAGTATCCTCACCAAGATTCTACCGCTGGAGGTGATTAAACACTTCCCTTAACTCTCACCCTCCGCAAACCTAATTCTATACTTTGCTTGTCGAGCTATTTCGATCAAAGCGCCGGTGTCTGGCACACACTACTGACAACAAACCCTAGCTTAAGCAGAATTCTGCGGCTACTTCCTCTTAAGCTTGGCCAGATTCACTTGCTCCTCAGACTAGCCTGGTTTGTTTTATTAGGTGGTTTCAGAAATGTCAGTGTGAATAAATGCCACGTTTGGGTTCATGCCACTCGACATCTCCAGAGGTACTCTCATTGGTGTAAGCACAGTAGACAGCTTTCTGTTCCGCACGTGGTCTGTAAAGCAGGAACTAACAGCTATTTACATAAGATATCTTTTCATCTTCCGTGCAAGGAGGAGGACCTCAAGAAGTAGTGGGAGTAATGGGTCTGCAAAACCCGTAATGCTGGGTAATTGAACATGAACATAGCAATACATCCTCTAATAGAAGAGACAGTAAGATTTAGGTAGGTCTTGGGGAGGGGCAAGTAGACAGCAGATAAATAACAACTCGAAGAGGAAAGCCTCGACTCTTTGTCAGTTTCAGCTTAACAGGCCTCGCAGCATCATCCTTCGTTTATGGTAACGTCGATGGGACTTGGGAAAACCATTTGATACACATCTGCCTTTGGTTAATAAAAATACAAAAGCTCGCGGGGGGAGTGTTCCTGGTCAGTCGGTGAGGCAAGAGGTCTCTGGGTATCTGGCGCGCCGAGTTCAAGTTAGAAGTTTGTTCAAGTAGTGGTTACTGCCCAATGGAATCACCGAAAGCGCCCAGTAACCAGCACTATCAACGCCTCCGACCCCTCGCCTTTCTCAAACGATTAATCGACGATCTCAGCACCTTGTCGCCGCTTTATAGAGCCATTTAAGCATTCTTGTGGCATACTAGCCACTTTATCTCAGGCTCCCAAACCATACTGCATTTAAGACTGGGCAAAATACACCTTTTTCTAAAGATCTTAAGTATCACCAAGTTCAAAAGATATCTGACTCACTGCTCCTGAATCAGTAGTCTCTCTACAATATCTCAAACAATTCCGACAAGGTCGCACCCCTCGGAAGATGAGCACCGGGTTTCGAGGTCTCCCATTCCAAACATCCAAACGTTACATCACCTCTTGCTCGTCAGTCACAAAGGAAGAGTTTCAAATCACCATGATATCTACTATTTACCCACCTGCCAGTTGACAATGTGACCTCGCCACTTTCCCCTCTAACCCCGAACTCTAACACTCTATTCCATATCGCCGCCCTCACCGTTCCAACTTGCATATACTTCCCAAATCCCAAACCCGGTTCCTCCAAACTTCCACCACTACCTCTCTCTCAAAAAGCAAGTCTCACCGCTTCATCTACGAACTAATTCACCGGAACCTCGATCTTAAGCAAGTTCCGAACACTGCAACGCTAACATCGCACATGACACACGACGCCCGACCCAACGAGACGAGGCGAGACAAGACCACATCGCGACCCCTCCTCGCCACTCCCCCGCCTTTAAAGAAAGAAAAAAGCCATCTAGTCCAAACGCAGACACCACAACACCACTCCGCAGCCTAAACCCTTTCCGAAACCCGATTGAGCCCGTCCGTCCTCCGTCTCGTCGCGCATAGATTGGAATACGCCGGTTCGGGAAACCTTAAGGTCGGGAACGGCGTCCTCATGTGCTCCGTCCGTCACCAGCCTCGCAAGCCTTCAGGTTTCATGGCGGCGATGGGGCGTCCTGCGCGGAACCGCACCCACAAAGGCTGTGATGTGCGATCTGAGATCTGAGGGGATAAGGTGGGGTAATGGGGTGTTGGGTAGGAGGGGAATGGGCGGAATGGTGCTGGGGTGTTTGGGGTTGGTTGGGTACTGGGTGAGTGTGAGATCTTTCACTCTTTTTCTTTTTCCTGATCTTTTTTTCTTCTTGCTTTTGGGTGATGGATGGGATGGGGATGAGAAGGGAAAAGGAGGAGAGAGGCGGTGCTTGGAAATGAATATAGTTTGGAGGCATGTGAGTTAGTTAGGAAACTATGACCCCTGAATATGGATAGTGGATGGGTGAGTATAAAGTATAAGGCCACTATTTAACAGTATTAGAAGTGCAACCGTGGCGCCGTGCCGGGCTCCAGGTCGCGCCTTGCTATCATCGATTGGATGTTCGGGCGCCAACGCCTGCCTGTTCCTGGCTTGATGATATATGATGGGATATGGGGTGTTGGTGTTGTATGCTGGATGACGATAATGTGTGCGTGAGGGATGATCTATGAACGAGTATGTCTCCAGCCGCTCCTCTTCCGGTTTCAGATCAGCTTTCTTTTCTTCATCCACATGTAGCTCTGATGTCTTTCTTGCTTTGGTCTTCTTCCATTCCCCCAGCTATGCTCCCAAATACACTATATTATATACGAGTACAAGATGCCTTTCATCCAATGAATGCAGTCCCTCTTCCCTCCCATGCCATGCCATTCTCGCCCTCGCCGCGTAATGCGACTCTGTTCCCTTTCATTTACTTTCTGCTCTGATCAGCCACTTCGTCTGATGCCATGCCTATTTCTGAAGCCCGACCCTGGAATCAAATGATGTTCGTGATACTCATCCGCTCGTTGCCCCTATTCCGCTCCTGCCCCCGCTCGCTTCCCATCCCGCCGCCCCCACCGCTTGAGCCGCTCCCGTACCTCCCATGCTGCGAGCCGTAGCCGCCTTGACTCGGACCCGGCTCTCTGGCTAATACCCCCACTAAATACTCAACTCTCTCCCAACCTCCCCAGTCCCGAGCTTCAACATCTGTTAATACGTTCGTGCCCTCTTCTCTCCCACCGCCTAACAACGTCGGGCTCGCATTCATCTTCCCGAGGCCGCTTGAGATGTTCATTCCCGTCTCACTACCCGTCCACACCCAGCTATTCTCCGGACTAGCTTGTAGGTCTCCGGAAACATAAGCCATGAGCTCTTCGTCCAGTCTGCGCTCACTGCGGTAGGATTTGCTTCCTATAAGGCCACCTGCGCGTCGTTTCTCGATCAGAACTCCGAGGAGGAAGGCCACGTTGCGGCCACAGGCTACATTCACATCGCGGAGAGCCCCGATGTTTGCTGAAGCGCGGATGCAGGTTAGCGCTGCGTCGAAATGGCCGCCAAAAAGGAGGAAGAGTGTGCAGCGCCAGATGTGAGTGCATGTCATTGCGTTAGCTGTTGGTCCGAAAGGAGGAATCACCGAATTTGAGGACGAGGCTGACATTGCTCGAGCAAATAGATTCGTAGAGTCCAGAGCTGCGCGGATGCATTCCTCAACAGCATTTGCTCTAATATCTGAAGGACAAGAAGTTGTGAGGTTGTGCCGATGGAGAATTAGACGAGCATTCATAAGATAGCAGACCGGGGCAAGCATTCGAGGGTCCAAAGGCTCATGCGTGGTGAGTTGACAGGATGGAGGAAAAGCAGCCATACATGAGTCAAAATGCGTGTCGAATGTTGCGAGTGTTGATGGAGATATGACGGGCGATTTGAGGGTTTTGATTAGCTGCGAGACAGCTCGCACAACATGAATGATGGGTAAGATGAAATTAGTAAGTGGTGAAACCCCATTAGGAACCCTCATGCCAGCGTCATGGATGTAGTGATCGTCGATTGCAGCAGGAAGTGCAACATCGCAGTCGCCGTCTTCGATAAGTAGCGGTCGTCCAAGTTCAAGTGACATGTGTCTGTCCCACACGTAGATTCCCCACCACACCCTCCTACGCATCTCCCCTTCAATGACAAGCCAAGGTCCGGTCTCTGAGTGAAGTCCAATATCTTGTGAGATTCGAACCGCGGATGCAAGCCAAGTCCAAGCTGCCGACTTGAGGTTCATCTCCGTGAGGAAAACACTAGTTAGAATTGCTGCTCTTGCATGATCGATCTGGAACTCGTCGTTCCACAAGTCTATCAGCATTCGTGAAGTCTCAATGTACTCTTTCCCTTTGTGCGGCCTATGGATACTTGGCTCTGTGCTGAATAGAACCCCTACGGCTAAGACCGCAAAGAATAGCGAACTCCATACCGGTGGTACGCCATGCAGAGTGCCTGCTTTGTAGACCGCTTCATATTCCTGCTGGAATGTTGGCCAGTGCAAAATTGGCATTATCATGTGAACTGATGCGTAATATGAGGTGAGCAGATGGTCGACAATATGTTTCGGTGGAAGGTCCGGGCGAGGGGGATTGAAGTTTGTTTGTGACCCTATCTGTCGATAGGGCGAAGGAGGCTTGAAGATGCCCCTGCCAAATTTCCGGATATTCGTCCGTACGCGAGAAAGTTCCTGAGGTGGAGGAGGTCGCTGTCGCCTCGTGGGATGAGATCCAATCTCTGGGAGTTGCAGTGGGTGTTGCTGAGGTCCCTCGCTATCAAGATCCATCCCGCCTTCTCGAACATTGAGCATCGAACGTAATTGCGTGTTCTCTCGCTTCACTTGCGCTATTTGCTTCTCCAAGTCTTGCACTTGCTTGATAGACGACATTCGGCGATTGGTCTCCTTGGTAAACTGGCATTTCACATTCCGGCTGGAACATTCGGAGCAACTGGTGGTCTCTGTAGCATCACACTTGACCTTCCTCTCTCTGCAAGCATCACAACTCGGATCCTTCCTTCTCTGTCGATAAGCCCTTTTCTGCGCTTGCATACTGGCAGAAGACATCCGCCCAGCCCCGGAAGCGCCTGGTGTACCACTAGAAGATCCTGTGGATGCTGCCATTGAGTCCATTCCTGGAGGGCCTGGAGAAGTGGTTGTTGAGCTATATGGATTCTGGAAAGAGCTGTGTGCTAGCGGCATGTTGATGTGTTGAGGTATTTGCCCACTCATTGGCCGTGGAGAGGCACCCATTAATCCTCCGTCATAAACTCCTGGCCGTGGCGAGGTGGCAGAAGATACAGAGGAAGAATCGTAGGAGGTTATGGAAGGTATTGGAGACCTAGGATACGTATTATGTGAAGACCCCGCCATAGTAAACGCTAGATGTCAGCCTCCTTAATCCAGATGGCCTAGCGGGTGCAGATAATCTGAGATAGAGGATCGAAGGAAGTCGAGGCAGAAGTTTAAATTTCCAGCCTCATTGCACAAAGTTTTACAAGCTTGTTAAACGAGTCTCCAAGAAAGGTTTCAATGACAGTTTTCCACGGGTTTTCGATAGCGTTACTTTCCCAGAAGACGTTGAGACCAGATAGCCAGGAGAGAATGTGTCAGCCCGAGAATGGAATCATGAGGAGAAAAAACCTCTTGTGGTATCTTTGCCCAGATGGCTGAGAGATCCGCGACACGCCGCCGGGCTGCAGTTTGGTGCAACCTCAGGGCTGCTAAGTTCCGATGCAAGTCTGCAGCGTGGCCGGCCTAGGAGCTTTCCCAGTCTGGGTCAACAGGCAAAGAGGTACCAGATATCGGCAGCTGATCCGTACCGTAATTGGGTTAAGTCTGTGGCAGGGCATTAATCAGCAAAGAGCGTTGAGAGGTGCGGTTGTTGGCTGAGAAGAAAGGCTATGTGTGTGGTGCGCATGGAAGGAAGATTGGTGCGGTAAAGAGGGAAAGGCGACGAGCCGACAAGTAGTCAATGGAGGGGGGACGGGGGGGCCGGGAGGGGGGGTTTGGAGGAGGGAAGCCTTTTGCG
>JAPZPB010000700.1:0-16601 GCA_037952635.1 Bryoglossum gracile | reverse complement strand
AAGCTTTGCATCTAATTAAGTAGCTATCTAAGTCTACTTTATATATAAATACTTACTTAAGTAGGATTAGTATAACTATAGCTTCTATGCTTAGTATTACCCACTAGCAATTTTAAGCTTCTAAGTTAGCTATCTCTTGCTTTATATCCTCCTTAAACTACTCTTTAAAAGCATAATTCTTAAGATCCTTCTACTTCTTTAAAGCCTTCGAAAGATTATTATTATATATTTTAGGTATTGTAAGAAGCTTCTTCTTAAGTTTAGTATTCCTTAATACCCTATTTTATAAAACTAAAGCTACTATTATAGCATGCACCGTTTTATGCTTCTTATTATTGTTTAACGCTCTTAGCGTTAGCTAGAAGGTTATTAAGAAGTCTTTAAGCTAGTCTTTATTGCTATCTAGCATAAGTACTAAGTAGCTCCTTGCCTATCTACTATAGCCCTCTAGGCTTTCGCCCCTATTTCTTTTGCTTTAATAAGAGGCTAGAGGATGCTTTTTTCTATTTCTTTAGCGCTTAAGCTAAGCAGTTTCTAGTTATATAATTATAGTACTAATATCTACTATAATCGTATCTTCTTAATATATAATCGTAGCATCTATATCTACTATAATCGTGTCTTCTAGTATTAATAGCTTATATATAAGCTCCTATGGAGTCGTGGTATACTCCTAGCATTTTAATAAGTTATTATACTAGGTTCCCTCTCCTAGATTTATATTTTAACTATATACTTAGTTAATCGAAGTATATCTATCTATAAGCTTCTATAGATATATAGCTTACTCCTAGCGCTCCGATAAGTCCTCTCCTTAGGCTATAATGCCCTAGTTTTCCCCTCCCTTATTACTTGCGAAGCTTATAAGTTCTAGAGTTGCTTCTAGGGATAGAAGTCCTATTTATTAATCGTAGGATACCTTTACCCCTAAGCTTTAAGCCTTAGGAGCTTCTAGAATACCCCTTATAAGCTTAGTAACCTCTATTTCGCTAATAGGGTTATCCTCTTAAGAGTTAATATTCTTAACGATTTGCTTAACGTTTTAAGGCTCTATTTCTATAATTTAGATATCTTTAACGATTATCTATATAATCTTAAGAGCTTAGCTAAGCTCTTATTCTTACTTTAAAAAATAAAGCAAATCCTTATTAAACGTTATATTCCTAGTAATTATTACTTTATTAAGTATAAGAACCTAGATCTTATATATATTAAAAGCTATATAGTTAACTAAGTATTTAATATATCCTTTTAAATTTACTTTAAATGCTCTTATTTCTATACTAGCCTCTCTTTTCTTATCTAACGGGTATGCCTAAGCTCCGTAGCGGTATATCCCGCTCTAATCTAGTCTTAGATCTACTATAATGCGTATAATAATCTATAGATTATACTATTTAAAGTAGTCTTTAAACTAGGAAAGCAGGACCTTATTTAGCAAGCGCTACTTATAGCGCTTTAAAGGTATTATGCTATAAAGCTTAATAGCTATTTATATGCTTTCTAGAAATATAATCTTAAGCAAGTTAGCTACTTTAAGCATAATAATTAACTTTATAATAATATCTTATCTTGCCCTCTTTAAGCTACTATTCGTCTTATGCATATATAGCGGTAAAAGCTCTACTATAATGCCCTTAACTTCTACCTAGCGCTTATATTTTATTATATAGCCTTAGTTAATCGCAATTATAAAACTATTATTATTATGCTTTAATATATAAATTAATAGCCTATACTTGCATTATACTTATACCTCGAACTTTCTTATGCTTCTAAACACCTTGATTATTGTTTTTTTAGTAAGCAAGAAGCTATAAAGCTTCCCACTATACTCGTCTTTAAGTAAAAGTAGCTAGGATATCCCGTTATAGCCTTCTAGAAAGTTAAATAAGTCCTAGCTAACCCTATAAAAGGGTCTTAGCAAGCGGTGCTTACTAGCTCGCCTTAATATAACTTGCTTAGCGTATATTTAAGCGTAATGCTTGCACTTTATTCTTAGGATTCCCTTAATCTTAATATTTCTCTTATAATTAATAAGCTCTTCTAAAGCTTTTAGTGCTAGATAGCTAGCTTAATTATACTATAGCTACGCTTCGTTGCTCCTTAGCTTAAAGTAATCCTTAGATATCTTAAAGGCCTTTCTTACTATTTTTTTAAGCGTTAAAAACATTATTATGCCTATAGCACTTATTAGAATCACGTTTTAAAAGCTTAAGTAAAAAGAAAGTAGCTTATATTTAAGGAATACTAGATTTTGCCTGCGCACTAGTTACTTAAGTAAAGTGCTCTTACCTAGCTTCCTATATTGCAACGTATAGTTATAACCTTAATACTATATATTAAGTGCTTATAGTCGAGCTTCGAATATAATATTAGAGTAAAAACCTTTAATTACCGCAACGTTTATAAGCATTAGGTTCTCCGTGTTAAAACCTTTCGGCCCGTTTATATAGTTCCTTATAATATGTGTCCTACGCCTAATAACTACTATAGTGCTCGTTCCGGCTTTTATAGCATTATTAAGTAAGGCTTTCTTCTAGCTAGCTAGCTTAATAAGGTCTTTATCGTTTGCTATATAGGTAGCTTTGCAATTATCTATAAGCATGCCATTAGAGAGAGGGTAGCGCCTAAGCTTCTTAATACTAGCTATAGCATATACCCCTTCGTAGATAGCGTTATTAGCTAGCATTAAGTTAAGTATTATAGCGTTAAAGGAGGGGGGGTATTTGCCACTAAAACTACTAAAGCTACTAGCTAAGCCTTCCTTATTAAAACGTCCCTTCCCCTATGCCTTTTTTACCTTAAGCTTCGGGATAATACGCTCCTTTTAGATTTCCTAGCATAGCCTTTTAAACTTAGGAAACTATAATTAGTTTAAAATATAGTTAATCTTAAATTAATCTATATCTTTATTAAGAGTATTCTTAAGCGCGGCAAGCAGGAATTTGCATTTGCTAGGCTTTTATAAGTGCCTATTACTCTTGCTCTTAAGCCCCTTGCATAGGCACTTATGCTTATCGCCCGATTTGGCAGCTTTAAACGAGCGGCCGCCGAATATAGAGTAAAGCCTTATAGATTTCCTTAGCTAGTTTAAACGCTTAGATATAATTCTAATAAACTATTCCTTATACTTAATAAGCTTCTTAATCTCCTAATCCTATTATTCTGCGCTTATAATCTTATTAAGATAAGCTTTAGCTTATTCTAGAGTATACTTTGCTAAGATCGCTTTTAAGAAGTCCTTTATTAAGAGCATCTCGTCTTTAGCGCACTTAAGGTTATATGCTTATGCTATAGTATAAGCCTTTTGCTAAGTATTATACTATATACTTAGGCTTATTAAACCCTTATATATATTAGCTAATGCTTAAGCGTAATTCGCTTAGACTTGCGTTAAGATAAGCAACTTAGAAAGTGCTATCCTTTGTTTTAAAGCTTAAACTAAGTTTTAAAGCAATACTATACTTATGCTATTAAGCCTTTCTTAAGCAAGCGTTTATATAGTATTAGCTATAAAATCTTATCTTACTAATCTATATATCTAGTTATAGATAACTTAGTAACTTGCAACTTTCTAACGCTACTTTATAAGCTCCTCTTAGTATTATTAGTAAGCTCTTTTATAGTCCTTTGCTATATCCGCTTCTTATACTAGTATAAACTCTAGGCGTAGTCTAATAGGAGTAAGAGGGGTCTCTAGGGAGGCTCTTTCTATTTGCCCTTAGCTTTCTATATAAGCGTCCTAGGCTGCGTCCTAGTTTATTTATAGTATCTTACAGACTAGATTAAGCTTTGCAATAAGCAGGTCGGTATCGTCTTGCTTCTAAGGAAGGCTATTTAAGAGATAAAGTTAATCTAGAGCTTCTAAGTCGATATATAACTATACGCTATAGAACTCCGAGTAATAGAGGAGCGCTATATACTACTTAAGCTAGCTTTCCTTAATTATAAGCTTCTTACTAGTTATCTATAGTGCTGCTATTATCGAGTCGAGTGCTCCTATAAGCTTATAAAGGGCAATAGTATAGTAATTAAGCTTTAAGAAAGTGTTTTTAAAGAGGTATTTATTAAAAGCAATCGTGCTTTCTAGTATATATATACGATATAATAAAGGGCGCGCTTTAGAGCGTCTAGACCGGGCTTATAACTATTATATTAAGTAGTATACTATAGAGCAGTGAATAATAATTATCTAATTACTATATAAAAGGGAGAGCTTCCTAGTTATATATAGGACGAGCGCTAAGGCTCGCTAGAGCGTATAAGTATAAGTAAGGTGCTCCGTGCGCAGTGCGCGCAGTGCGCCACACCCTTATTAGCCACACGTTGCTAGGCAACGTGACAATCTCTTGTTCGTCTTAGTGCTGCTTTGCTTATATAACTTGTATTTCGCGAGCAGATTTATAACTTGCAATTATTCTTTTAAGAGTCTTTATCTTTCGCTGCTTCTTAGCTAATTCGAGATATGCTTGCGAATTTTCGCATAACTAATCAAGGTTAATAGTCTCTAATTCTTTAATCTTGTTTTAGTATAGCTAAACCTTAGCAAGTAGCTATTTAGACTTTGTCTAAGCTTTTAACAACCTTATCTTATAAAGAGAGATCTTACTTTGTTATTCTATAACCTATCTTTTATACTCTTCTAAGAGCGATATAAGTGCGGTATCTTAAGCTATATCCTTAACCAACTTGCTTGTCTAGGCTTAACTCGTTGCTTAATAAGTCTAATTATAGTCACGTTGCTATTATAATACGCTACGAGTATTTATAGCTACTCCCTTTATCTTATTACTATAATAACCGGCCTTAAGAGGTAGTAGTAAGATGCGAAAGAAAGAAAGCGCAATGCCTTGCTTAATAAATAAATCTATAACATACTTACTACTCTCTGGTATTTTATAGATATTATACAAGAGGAAATAAGAAGCATAATCTTAAAGTACTTAGTTGTATAGTCTTTTATACTATTATTTTACCTTAATATTCGAGAGCGTAGTAATCTAGACTAGTAGCCTAAGGAGTTCTTGCTACTTACTACTAATACGGGTTAGAAGCTAGCAGTGGCCTATAATTTCTGATTCGAGATTATAATCGTATCTGCTTAGCGGCTTAGCTATTATAAGCATATTCCTAGCATGCTCTTAATCTGCGTTAGCGTTAAGAATACTAGTAATTGCATTAAACCTAAATCCAAGGGTATATGCAAGCTTAGCAAATTTAAGAAAGCATTAAAGGTCTAGGCTAATATTTGGCACCTTTTGTTTATTATCTAACTTTAGGATAAGGTTTATAAAGCGATAAAAATTGCGTATAGCAAATATCTATAATTAGATATACGCTATCTTAAATCTCTTATCGTTGCCTATTTGTATATTACTATATTCGGTTAACCCATTAGCGCTCTTTAATACTATATAGTCTCCTCTATATCCACGCTATATATATCGCATTGCCTCTTTTATATAATACTTTATTAAGTTAATAAGCGTCTATATTGCTTTTATATAATCTTCTAGGTATAAGGAATCCTTAGCCAGCGTTTTAATCAAGGGGATTATCTTATTAATAGCGATAACGTTCTATAGTAGTCCTAATCTTTAAATATTATTATATAATAATAGAAATGCACTTTTGCTCTTAATAGCTTAAGTAATAAAGTCTTTGTTAGCTAATAACATTTTAAGGGCTTTCTCTTCAAATAGCTTTATAGTCTTAAGATCTAGATTATATATAAGCTTTTCGTTACTATCAAGTATTAAGGTCTAGACGTGCTTAATATAGTTTAAATATCGTATTAATTCTTAAGATAGCATTTTAGCATTGCGTATATTAAGGGAATTATGCTTACTTTATTATATCTAAGCGATTTATACTAGTATAATGTGCTTTTCTAAAAGGATACTTAAAGACTAATAAATAGTCTTAGAGATATAAAGCCTTTATATAAAGCTAGCCTTTTCTTTATAGCTTTAAGGTTATTCTCCGCATCCTTCGACTGCTATGCTATCCTCTAGTCGGGCTTTGCATCTAGGAATTAGAAGATAGTCCTATCGTTATATAAAATCGACTCGATATTATAATCTTACTCTTATAAACGATACTTATTATCCTATCTCTTTATATTGCTATAAGATTTACTTATATTAGCGTTAAAGGCTTATATATACCTTTATTATAGAGCTTAACCGCTTACTACTTATTATATAGATAGATATAATGCTTTATAGCTTCTAATTAATGCTATTTATAATAATACGTTAAAATAGCGCTTTCTAGAAAGTGAAAATGCTTAATATACCCCTTATCTTAAAGATTACTAATCGTTAATTCGGACTAGGCTAAAGCAGTAGCTAGAACTAGCTAAGAAATTTTGGCCTTAATATAGTTTCTATAAACGTTTAAAGAGCATTCTTAAAGTTTAAATTCTCTTAGCTAGTACTTAGTCTTTCTTAGCTAGAGTAGAATTCGGGGCTATCCTTTAAAAGGTTAATATAATAGGTTCTCTAGCTTAACTAGGGCTATGCTAAAGCGCGCTATCTCGCGGGAGCAATCCAAGGATTCGGCATTATTAAGGAATGCCGTTTAGCTAGATATCTTATATACTTACTTGTAAACAAAAGCAAGTAGATTATAGTTTTAGCATATAGATTTAGTAGCTATTATCTCTTATTTGCATTTATATCTTCCTTACCCTAGAGAATCTATTTCTAGACTATAATAATATTTGGCCATTTGCTACCGCTGCACTTTATTAGTCTAGGAATTTTCCGCAAGTAGAATATTCTACTCTAAGTGTTAGCAGAGCACGGTATTCTACTAGCAGAATATTCTAAGGGCAGGAATATTCTATATATAGTTTTAGCCGTATTTCAGAGTATTCTATTAGTAGAATATTCTACTTAAAATATTAGCCGAATCTTAGAGTATTATAGAGGGGAGGAAAACAAGGGACTTTGTATACTTATAGACCTCTCTCGAATCAAAGGGGTAAAGAAACAACTAAAAACAATAAAGGGTGTTTTTAAAGGAGAAGAATAAGGACATAACTATAGCGTGGCCGTGAAATCGTATATTATAGCTTTCAAGTTATACTCTATATATTAAAAGCGTATATCTTAGTTAATAAAAGGAGGAACTAGCGAGAGGGATTAGGGTTGTATATATAAAAAGACTAAAAAAAGGCGTTAATTCTATGATATTCTAACTTCTATAACTAATAATTGCCCTTTAAGTCTCCGTTCCTTAAGGGAACTTTTTATACTTCTTTGCATATTACCTAATAGGACTATGCTCTATATTATATATAAATTCCGTCTTTGTTTCTAGGGGGGGGGGGTTACCCCTCTATAATCGTCCCCCTATAGTTAGTACTCGTCCCGAGTACTTAGAAAGAAGAAAGAAAAGAAAAAGAAAAGAGTCTTACTTAATTTCCTTAGTATCTTTTATAAAACGAACTATTCTTTCTCTACTCGCACTTCTATACTTATTTACCTAGGTTCTAAGACTTCCTTCGTCTATCTTAGAGTCTCTAACTCCTTCTCTAGCATCTATTATCTCCGAATCCATAGAAGAAGCAACTATACCTAGCTTAAACAATCTACTTAGTAAAGTCCTAAAAGATAGAGTTAGACTTATTGCTTTGCCTTTACCCTTAACGTTATCAGTGGGAACTGGAATAGAGATAGTAGCACTTAACTTGTTATTACTCTTTAAAGTTAAGTTAATAATATTAAAAGGTAAAGGAGCAATTTCTTCCTTAGCGCTTTTAGTCTTTTCTTTATAAACGCACTAAGACACTTCCTTATATAAGAAGCGCTCCTTAAGCTTAATATCCTCCTAGGCACCTAAAATAGTAGCCGAAGCCCTCTTAATCCACTTAGCGTATATATCTCGATTGGCAAAGGAATGCATATAGTTAAGCTAGCGGTTTCGGTTAAACTTTATAGAATCGTTATTATAGGAAAGTCGTCTAAGAAGAGCATTCGAGAGGGGTTTAAGGCCCTTGAGAAGCAAAGACAACTTCTAAGAGCGGTTATAGTTAATTTTAATATAAGAATAAGAATATAAAGGGGCGCGAAGATTTCGAAGTAATAGCTATAAATCTCTATAAGATAAACTATTTTTATAAATTCTATCTTCTTTAATTAATATATAGTTAACTAAGAAGGAGAAATAGTCGAAAGGCTTATAGAAGTTTATTATAAATACTATCCTAGGGCAATAGAATATTACCTAGGGAACGACCTTCTTTTCGTTTCCCTTAAAGAAAGAAGCCGTATACTTAAACTTAATTCTCTTAACTAAGGTATATTCGAGTTCTTGCATAGGGAAAGGGCCGAACTTTTCCTTAACTAGAGCTTATATTCCCTTATATTAATAGGAAACGTAGCTACCGATTTTGCAGCTATTTAAGAAAGAGAATTCTGCTTAAATAATCTTAGACTTTTCTTTCTTAATATCTTTATAGAAGATCCTTTAATAAGGCTTTTTATTTCGAGGAGAAGCTAAGAAAGAGGAAAAGGGAATAGTAATAAGATATATATTTTTGTCTTTTCGCAATTATATTATAGTAGCATAAAGGTAAAGGGAAGCACGCATAAACTATTGCTAAAGAAAGTAAGATATATTAACAAGTTCCCTAACTAGCCTTAATTAATTTATTATTAAAGTAGTATTTATATATCTTAAACTCTTCTTAGAAAACCTTAAAAAGCTTCTCTAAAAGACTATAAAAAGCGCTCTAGTCTTAGTAAAAACTGACCTAAGAAAAGATATCTTTAATGCTAGCAAAGTAGCCTTTTTATAAAAAGAGGGCAGGGAAGGCAAGAGAATCTTCGATAAGGCAAGTCTTATACTTATTTAAGCTAAAAAACTTTTCCTTATACTCCTTAATTTTATTAGTCTTTTTGAATAGAAAGGATGTCTATTTATAAACCTAAGCCTAATAAATACTCTTGCATTTAAAGATAATAGAATATATAAGAACTAAGGCATCTTTTATATTCTTGCGTAAAAGGCTAAGATAAACTATCCTAAACTTATTAAAAACCTTTTTTAAATAAGAAGCATAAAGCAAGATAATAGTAGTAAGATCCCGAGAGTATCCCTTAATTTAGTCTAGCAAGGCTCTTTTTTTAGTCTAAGTCGCCTTAGAGAATATACTAGTTTTAATAACCTTTTTAAAACCTAACAAGGCGCTATACTTGCAACCTAGGTTACTAAGTTCCTAGTAAGCAGTAATAAGAGAATCGTTTTCGTTTTCTTTAATATTCTTAACTTATTCTTTCTTTATATAAAGGGTATAGTTAGATCCGCTTAAAGTAAGGTTTATAGTCCTACGTTTTCTCTTAGGGATAACTAGGTTTATAATTAGTAGACTAGGGGTAGTAGGGTCTAGCAATCGAGAAGTATTAATAGAATCGGGGGCAAGGATAAGAGAGAAATCCGCTATCTTTATATTAGAATCACTAGAGGGAGCAATAGGGGGGGAAGCAGGGGCAGTAGCAAAGGCTTCAAGTTCTTTAGTAATAGCGATATTATTAACTATAATAGGGATTTAACAAGGAAGGTTAAAGGAAAACTTAGACTCGTTAGTAAAAGAGGGGAATAATTAATTAGTATAAGTCCTAGGGACTAGCAAACCCGTAGGCCTAAAGACTAGATAAGCATCTAAAAGACTAGTAATAGTATAGTAGTACTTAATATTATCCGCTATATCCTTATACTTAAAGAATATCTTTCTTACTCTAATAATCGTTTTATGCTTAAGTTTTTCTATATAGAACTTAGCTTTGCTAAAAGAACTATATCGTTTTGTAAGCAATTCTTAATTAATAATAAGAATAGCTTATTACGCATTCTTCGCAGCTTTAAAGTATATAAGGAATATGCTATAAAAGTTATAGCCTTTGCTAGGGAAGCTAAAGACTATATAGTTAGCGAGGGCAAAGGCGCGTTCTCTAGAATTGTATAAGAAATTTATAAAAGCAGACTTTCGACTATTAGTCTTATCTTTAGCTGCTTTAGCGACTATAAGTCTCTCTTATAAACTTTCCTTAGTAATCTTATAAAACTCCGCGATCTATTATCTTAATAGATTAAGATAGGAATTCTTTAAATTAGTAAAGTAAGGTTTTAAAATAATTAAAACTTTACTAAGGATAGCGTTTAACTTTGTAATCTTATCTGCAAAGTTGGCCTAGATAGTAGTATAATTTTCGAAAGGGAGTTCTTTAATAAGGTTTTCGAACTCTTCTTTAATAGAAAAAGATTTACTATTAAAGGTAAAGCTAAACTATATAATCGATTTAAATATATTAGCATAAGTTAAATCTTCTTAAGAAACACGTTTTTAAAGTAATATATTAAGGGTAGCAAGGGGAGCGGGAAATGTAGTAGCAGGCTGCTTTACGGCGGGGATATCTACTAAACTTATATTTTTAAGATATATAAGTTAATATAGGAATTAGGGATAAGGAAAGGGAAGGGGAAGGGGAAGCGCAATATCTTAATACTTCTGCGAGAAAGTAAAAAGAATATGCATAAAGGAAGGGCAAAAGTGTATTAAATATATAAAGGGGAGTAAGAATCTATAAGCGGATTAGGTAACGCGTATTTTCGAACTTTGTAAAGCTTAGAATAGTATATAAAGTCTTTTTAAAAGAGGGCAGAATATAAATAAAAGTATATAAAGTAAAGGTAATATAGTGGTATAAAGAAGAAGGTTAAAAGTTAACGAAGATGCTTTTTATATTAAAGCAAATAAAGGAATAGCGCTAGTATAAGGCAAGCTGACCATCGCGTTCTATCTTAAAAGTCTTAAAGTATTAGCCTATAAGTAGCTATTTAAAGACTTTTAAGGTAGATATCTTTATGCTTAAACAAGGAAGGGTTATTCTAGAAGCTAGGATAATAAATTAATAATATCTTTATATTCTAGGGAAAGGGGCAAAAAGGGAAGTAGGAAGTAAGAGTACTACTTTCTACTATAATAAAATTAGTCTAAGGCAATGCTTAGGCAAGAAGTAGCTAGTTTGTCTTTAAAATATATATATAAAAGGGGCTTCTCTTTAAATTCTTCTTCTCTTTTCTTTTCTTATTATAATTTAGAAAGCTAAGATAATTTAGGTTCTTAGTCTTCTATAAAGGGAGGGAGGAAAGGGGGCGGACTAGCGTTCGTCTTAAGTAGTTAAGTCGTTTTTATCTAGTTTTAGAGGGAATTTCCAAAAAAAAGGTATATACTCTTATTCCCTTATAGTTTATACTCGAATCGAGTATAAGAAGAGAAATAACTTATAAAGAAGTAAGGAAGTTAAAGGGTTTTAAGGAATAAGGATAAACCCTTATCCCCTTATAGTTTATACTTAAGTCGAGTATAAGAGTTTAAAATAATAATTTTTAAGAGAAGAAAAGGTTAGGCATTTCTAAGTTCTAAAAGCAAGCGCTTATCCCTTTATAGTTTATACTTAGCTTCCTAGTTTAAGGAAGTAAAAGGTTATTATTAAAGAAACAAAGAACCGTTTAAATAGCTTAGTGTCTACCCTTTCTATTTATGCTTAACCTAAGTATAAGGGGGGGGATGACTTATATAAAGGGGGTAGGGGGCGAGAAAGGAAGTAAATTGTTTAGAGTTAGAAGTAACTTGCGGTAAAGCATAGCAACTGCCTTAGGCGGCGATCTTAGAGCTAGAAGTGAATATTAGCCCTAATTTAGGGTATAAAAGAAGGTCTTCTTCCCGGGTTCCTTATTCTTCTTTATTGTTTAGCTACTAGCAACTTTAGTAATAGTTCGGGTCTTTAAGTAGCAATAATACCTAAAATAGAAAAGAAGCGTTTTAGGCTAGATTTAATTTCTAATAAGTATACTAGTCTAGTATAGTAGATTGCACTTTTCCTAGTTTTCTCTCGAGTTAAAGGAAAAGCGGATTACTTTAAGTAATTAGACTTTAGCTATATCTTCTTCTAAACTTTCTTATTCTTCTTAGTCTTCTTTAAATCGAATATACTTCGACTTTTCTTCTTCTATTATTATCTATAGAACTCTAATAACAACCCTAGTATCTTTCTCGATCTCTTATATACTTTCCCTATATATCTTAGTAGCTAGAAGATCTAGGTCTTCGTCTTCTTCGTTATTATTTTATAAGAATAAAGGGTCTGGAATTATTGCCTTTAAAGAGTCTTCTACCAAGTGCTAGTATTAGTCTCTCTTAATAAACTTCTTAAGTCTATTCTTAGTATAAGTTTTATTAAGAATAGCCTTATCCTTGCTATATTCTTTTAAGATATAGCTAGCCTTAGCCTAGTCTGCTTTAAAGATTTTATATAGGCCTAGCTATCGGTATTCTAACTTAGTATCTATACTCTTATCTTAATTAATTTTCTTAATATTATATATAATATTAAGAATAGCAGCCTAGTAAGGGTATAATCCTCTAGACTATATACTCACGGTTATAATATAGCTATAGGGTAGAATATACTAATATTAAATCGACTAACTAGCTAAGAAGAAGGTACGAAGTTAAGCCTCTTTTATATGCATAAAAGTAGCCTCGCTTACTAAGTGGTCTACTTTCACTAGCCTTGCTATACCTTAGCTAATTAAGTTATATCCTTAAACTCTTTTACCTCTCCTTTTCTAATACTCCCTCTTAGGGTGCATCCTAATTAGTCTATTGTTAGATTATATAACGGAGGGAATTTCCCTTCGGCACGGAGAAACTCCGGTAAATCTCTAGCAACTCCCTTAACTAACTAGAGTATAGTATATAAAGGTTTTATACTCTATACCGTAGCAAAAACATCTTTCCCTTTACTCTATTCTTATAATATATCCTTATTAACTAATCCCAACTATCTCCGAAATCTCTTATACGCGATATATAGTAAAGGCTTAGTTATACTATCTATAATTATATTGCCTATAGGAATATATAAGATCTCTAGCTTCTTCTTCTTAGCTAGGTCCCTAATAAAGTAGTAGCTAATATCTATATGCTTAGATCGCTTATATAGATGCGGGTTCTTTACTAGTGCTAGTGCCCCTTAATTATCTCTATATATCTTGATAGTATAGTCTCTATTATTATTAATATAATAAGGGACTCCTAGATCCTTCTATATCTATGCGGCCTATTATCTAAGCTTCGTAAATATTGCTTAAGAAATATACTCTAATTCCGCGCTTAACGTTAATATTGACTTTTGCTTCCTTAACGCCTAGGCTATTAGCCCGCTATAGAATATGCTTATGCCCCTTAATATGCTTTTCTAGTTTATCTTATCACTTGCCTAGTCTGCGTTTATATAAACACTTATATAGCTCGAGTAAGCTCCCCCTAGTCCTAAGCATAGCTTCTGCTATAATATTACTTTAATATATTGCAAGAGCTACTTTAAGGCGTGTCTATAGCGTTTAACTAGGTTCTTTATATACTATAATAATCGTTTAAGGGTAAAGGCTATATCGGGTCTTATAAGAATCATCGCGTATATAAGCTAGCTAATCCCCTTTGCATATTGCTTTGCGTTAATAAAAGCCTTGTTATCTTTAGCGGCTAGTAAGCTCTCAAGGTTCTACGCAAGGGTTGTTCGTCTTCTGTGTCTAACTAATATAATTCCTATTAAATTATAAACGTTTTCTAGGTATAGCTTTTAGTCTATATATATTGTCCGGTTTGCTTAGTCTCTAGTAACTCTTATACTAAGAATCTTGCTAATCTCCCCTAGATTCTTAGTTGTAAATCTTTTTAACAAACTCTTATAAAACTAATCAAGCTGCCTAGTGCTCTAGGCAGCGGCTAGTATATTATTAATATATATAAGAAGCTATATACATCTCTCTTTATAGATATATATGCATGGGTTTGCTAGGCTTTGCTCGAATCCTATTTTAATTAAGAAATTCCTTAGTAGCATCGCCTAGTTTCTTCCTGCTTATTTTAATCTATAAAGACTGCGTAGAGCCTTAAGTATATATCCTTTCTTTGCGACGTAACCTTACGGTGGAGCTAAGTAAATATCCTCTTATAATTAGGACTCTATAAAGGCGTTCTTAATATTATATTAATAGCACTTAAGATCCTCCTTTGCAACTATAGCTAAGAATATTTGTAGGGTATCTATCTATACTATTAGAGCAAAGGTTTTAGCGTAGTCGATACTATGCTATTAGCTAAACCCTCTAGCTACTAATCTTGCCTTAAATCGCTCGATTTCTCTAGTATTAGTTATCTTAACACTAAATACCCATTTCGTTAATATAAGATTAGCACTATCTAGTAAGATAAACTCTTCTTATATTCTATTTGCAATTAGCGTCCTTAATTCCTTATTAATAGCTTCCTTTCACTTAGTGGCGAACTCTCGGTTATTTACTACCTCCTTATATATTCGTGGAATAATAACGCCCTTAATTACCTTAGCGGCTATAGCTTTATTATCGGGATGCTTTTCCTTGCCTAGGACTACTAGGAAGCATCTTTTAATCTCGACCTATAATAGTTTCTTATTAATATATAAGCTTTCTTATAGGACTTCCGATAATATAAATATATACTCCCCTTAAGACTTAGCTATAAGTATTATTGCAATTATAGCTCGGATCGTCTTAGTAACCCGCTTTCCTTCGTTGTCCGAATCTCTCTTTCTCTTAAGTTAATCTTAGAAGTAATAGCGGTTTTCTCTTGCTTCGTTATCTAAGTCTATAGTTAGGTCTAGAACTAGCGGTTCCTATGGCTATATCTCTTGCGGGCTTAAGTCTACTTATAAGTCTTGCTTATCGTCTCCCTTACTAGTAAAGATAGCTTTAGCTAGGACTTTAACTACTTCTAGCTTTAATACCTCTAGTTCCCTTACCTTTAGCTTAAAGTCTAGGGTTATAGTCTTATCTTCTACCTTATCGTTAGTCAAGTTAACCCTATAGATATTCCTATTGCTATCTTTATTATATATAAGAGCATCTACTAGTTGCATAGTTACTAGCACTTTAATAGTAATAGACTAGTTTCTATAGTCCTCGGGTATTAGTTAGTCTAGCTAAAAGCCTTTATCTACCTCCTTCTAAGGTCTCCCTTTTGCGGCGCGATCTTTTAAGTTAATCGGCATCCCGTTTAGTCCTTAAGGTCCTTTTAGGCATAGATCCATAGTTCCCCCTAGTATAGACTTATCTACTTCTACCCTATTGCTTAAGATAGTGCGCTTAAGGTCTAGAGCGTATATCTTTAAGTATTTGTCTATATCTTTTAAGTAACTTATAAATACTCCTTCTTAGCCTCTTAGGATAAGCTTATTATAGCGATTATCCTTATATAGGGTCTTAAGGTTAACGTATCTATATACCTTGCTACCCTATACTTAGATATTCTTAATTAATAGTAGCTTGCTAGTATATGCTTCCTCTAGTAATATAATCTTGCTATCTATTACTAGGCCTTTTAGTTAGAGATTCCTTAAGTAAGCTTTTGCCTTAGCTGCCTTATCCTAGAACTTTAATAGTAGTTCTTATCCCTTTAGCATAGCTTTAATATTATTTTCGACTATCTAGATACTTCGTTTAGCTACTTTATTTTAACTAGATATAGCTATAATTATAAATTATGCTTATATACTATCTTTATCTTGCTATTAAAGTAGAACCTTTCGCAATTCTAGTATATTATTAGTTCTAGCAGCTTTAACTTTCTTGCTAGTCTAAAGCTTTTCCTTTCTTCTCTACTTCTATAAGGCTAGGATTGCTTCGTCCTTCGTTGCTAGGGGTATTAACTATACGCGTCTTATTGCATTGTTAACTATCTATAGCAGTTCCCTATTTCCTTAAATAGACTTTAGGAATAGGCCCGCTAAATCTAGGCTTACAAGTTCTAGTTTCTCTTGCTTAAGTTTTAAAAGTTACTTGTTTATTAAGTTCCTTATCTTAGCTAGCTTATATATCTTATATACTCTATAGTGCGGCGGTAGGATCTTAATTGCCTCCTTAAGCATAGTAACTTTATATATATTCCTTAGTATATTTAGCCTACTATATATAAACCTCCTATATATTAAGCGATATAAGTATCTTTGCTCTTTGCTTATAGCTATCTCTAGTTCTAAATTATCGGGATCTATATTTATATTACTATCAATGCCCTATATAGCTTAAGCTTAATAGCAGTGTTAATAGTTAGACTAGTCTTAATTATATTTATCCTAGTATAAGCTTTCCGGACTAGTTTCGCCTAGGCCTTTCTTAAGGCTAGTTTTAGTAAGGCTATTAGGACTGATTTCAATAAGGCTATCTAGACTAGTTTTAGTAATGCCGTTTTTAAGACTATTTTAGATAAGGTTTCTAGGACTAGTTTTAGTAAGGCTATTAGGACCGGTTTTAGTAAGGCCACTTCTTAGACTATCCTTACTAGGTTTAATAGTAACTATAAGGCCAGTTTTACTTTTCTTTCCTAGTATATAGTTCTTATACTTCCTAGATATATGCTTTATAACGTATAATCCACGGGACTACTCTACTATTATTACGTTTCTATTTCCTTATATAATCTAAATAATCTCTTTATTAAAAGCGCCTTTAAGGCCGCCTTTATAAAGTTTCTTAGCTAAGAC
>JAPZPB010000699.1:0-16737 GCA_037952635.1 Bryoglossum gracile | reverse complement strand
AACTCGGCCTTTTCAAAAAAAAAACCATCGGTTCAAATATTTTAAATAAGCAAAACGCCCCGTTTTTTCACTGGGCGCATGGGTGGCGGACAACACACAACCCACCCCCCCCCCCCCCCCCCGCTCTTTAAACTAACGTTGGGTAGATAGCTTTTTAGGGTAGCTAGCTAATAAAATTAATAGCTTTAAGCCTTTGCCAGGATATAGAACTTTTTGCAGCTATTATTGCCTATCTTATGCCCTAAGGCTTACTAGGACCTCTAGCTATTTATAGAAGGCTCTTAGTGCCTCTAGCCTAGAAAAGATACGATTTAATATTCGTTATATATAGTATAGTAAAAGGGGGGCGTAGAATATCTTTAGTATTAAGCTAAAAGCATGCATTAATTAGGACGCAGATATATAACTAGTTATAAACCATATTAATATATTATTAGATTAATAAAGTATTATTATAAAAGAACTTTATATATTATCCCTTATTAATATCTAGGGTAGTCTAGGTTTATAAGAGTTAAGACAAGACTTGCACTAGCATGTTAAGCCTATATAAAAGGTTTATATTAGTATAAGAAGGTTATGCTTAATTTGCAAAGCTAATATAGCTAGGCTTAAATTAATATTATAATATAAGAACCTATAATTAAATATCTTCTATGCTTATCTCCTTAGCTATAGATAGGCGCAAAGCTAATAAAGGAACTAATAAGGTAATAGAGTCTTGCCTTATAGATTAATTAGTAATATTAATAAAGGATCTTATCTATAACTTAGCTTAGCTAGTTAGCCCGAAACCCGATTTAATATGCTCTTTTTAGGATATAAACACTAGGAACTTAATTATAATAGCATTAGAGAAGCTAAGAAGGATCTTCTTATAATATTAATGCTATACTTTTTAGAAGCGGCGTTTTAACTTACTTAGAGAACTAGGTCTATAGAAAGCATAAGCGCATAGCTTAAACTAAGAAGAATGCAAGTAAAAATAAGTATTAAATTATAATAGAAACTATTAGTTAAAAGAAGCTATAATGCGAATTTGTTTTTCTTTGCAATAAAAGCAAGATATAAATATCTTATTAGCAAACTAGTATATGCTTTATAAGTTCTAAATAATAAGGGCTTTAAAATTAGTAAGAGCTTATTAAGCTTTAACCCGAACTTGCTTTAATTTTTAGTATTAATTAAAAATTAGAGGCTAGTTTAATTATACTAGATATAAAGCCTTATAGCTAAAAGAAATATTAAAGTAATCGTTCCGATGCAAACTCTTTAAGCTATTATAGAGATCCTATTAAAGAGCTTATAATAGAATGCAATTTAATAAAATATTAATTATAAATAGTATAATTTAATCTTAGCTTATACCTTATATATTAGTGGCTAAATAGAGCAGAAAAGAAGCAATATAAAGTATGCATTTTAATAAGTATAATTATTTACTTAATTAGCTTAAGTATTATAAGATAGGAAATATTATAGGTATTATAAAACCTTAATGCTATTACCCCGAAAAGGCTTATAGAGAATATAAAGAAGGTATAGCATATTATTAATTGCTATAGCCTAAATATATTAAGTAGTAAGTATCGCACGTAGAAGTGGTTTATAGTATAATCACTTATATATTTAAGTAATTAAGTAAGAGCAAGTAAAGAGTAGTTATACGAATATCTATCTAAAGAGTAAAAGGAAAGAGATAATCGTCTAATTATAGTATATATATACGAAAGAGCACGGGCCATGTGCCTATATGCTCTTAAGCCTAAGCATGCATATAGATATTAGGTAATAAGGGCTATATTCTATAATATACCCCCTAGATAGCTTATAGTAAAGTAATCTATCTAATCTATATAGCAAATAAATGCATATAAGTAGCGTAATATAACGTTAAATAATCAGGAATATAGCACTCCCTAGATTGCTCTTAGCAAAGCTATAGTAATTGCTCCTTTTAAAAATAGTAACTACAAGTAATTGCGCAGGTAATTGCGCGGGGATACCTAGGAAATTAAGTTTACTTTATAATAATCGGCAGCGTAATCTACGATTATATCCTAGCAATCTATTTGCTTTTCTTAAATTAGGACTAGCAGCGGGTCTTACCCTAGATTAACTAAATAGCTCCCGCTCTGCTCGAGTATAAAAAGACCTAAGTTTTTACTTAGTTCCTTTCTTCTAAATATATTAACGCTTTTAAACATTTATTATATGCTCCCCTTCTTCTAAAATAAATTCAAATTATAATTTATATACTCTTCCCTTATTATGCCTAAGAGATTAAAGGCTTCCTTATCTATAAAGACTTAATATAATTATAAGCATATAAGTTTCCTTTTTAACTTAAATTCCTTTCTAGAGTTTTATTTTAAACTTAAGCGCATATTAGTTAATCGCGTATTAACTTAGCTAATAATTTCTTAAAAGAGAGCTTTATAGTTAAAGCATTTAGTATCTTATTCCTATGCTCCTCCTTAGACTCCCCCCCCTTTCTATTATAGCTATCGCTTTATAATAAGCAGTGCAATAAATAGTTTTATAAAGCTAGATTACGAAGATAAGGTTTCTAGTAGTAATAATAAAGCTAATAATTATATTAATAATACCGATTTAGATAATATCGACTTTAGATAATTCCTAGATTAACTTATTATATGCTTATATGCTCCCCTTTCTAGTGCGCTCTTTAGCCCCGCGGGTTGCTCTTTTATCTTATTCTTAGATACCCTTAATATTATTTAAACTCCGGCTTATAGCTCCCTTCCCCCCCCGCGCTCTATTAATCGCTCTTTAACTCCTAGCAGCGGCATTTATAGGCTCCCTAGTCTTACAAGATCTTTTATCTATCTTAGCTATATTCGCTTTATCTTAACTAGTCGCTTTAATAAAGCTTATTATAACTCTTTAAAAAATATAAAGAGATACTAGCGCTACTTTTCTAGGCACTCTTATCTTCTTATATCTACTAAAGTCTCTTATCTAGCAATCCGACTTTATAATGCTATAATCGCTATAAAGGCACTTAACTTTCCCTTAAACGCTTTAGTAAGCTTCTTTTCTTTTATTGCACTTTGCATTTACTAACTTAAAAATTTAGTATATTCGCGATTTTCGGAGAGCTATTTATGCTATTCTTAGAAACGTTAATAAGGATATAGACTCTAAGGTTAAGGTAAAGGAGCCTAAGCCCTTTACTATTAAGCCTTATACTCGAAAAGATAATAATAATAATAAGGATAGTCCCTTTAATAATGCTATGCGTAAGATAGTGTTTTTAAGCTTAGCAAAGGCCTTTAATAATATAGCTAGTATAATATAAGCTTATAAGTTATATTTTCGGTGTTTTTTCGGAAATTTGCTAAGCGTTAAGGTCTAGTTTTCGCTATGCTATTAAGCACTAGGGTGGCTTTTTTGTAGTCTTTTATAGTTTTCTAAGCTTCTAAGTTGCATTTTCGCTATGCTCTTATTGCTCTAGTGCTCTCTTTTTAAAAGAGAATAAATAAATAAATAAATTTCTAAAAAATAAGTATATAAATAAAAATATAATTATAGTAATTAATTACTTAATTATCTCGAGCTTAGCTTATATATCTTAAAAGTTTAAGAGTGCTTTAAACCGTTTAAATTTATATTATAATAGATTTTTAGTAAGCTTATTAGCTAGCATATTAGCTATAAGAAGGTATATAATCTTAAAAAGTCCTTTTGCATACTCTTAGCATAGCTATATATTTTAAATATCTATATATTGCAATTTAGTCAAGATCCTTTTATTATTACTTATAATTAGATAGATCGTTTATTAATTATTATAGAAGATTGTCTAGAGCTCCTTAAGGTTAAGTTAAAGCTCCCTAAAGAACCTTTATAATGCTATAGTTTCTTTTATAATATAGCTTATACTAAGTATTTTAGACTTAGTTATTAATATAGTTATTATGCTTTAGCAAGCGGCTTTCTATATAACTAGTCCTCCGAAGAGTATTATAATATAGCTATAAGATAATCGTCTAGTTTTAATATCGTTGGCAAAAGAAGCATTTAACGCGATTATAAGATAAGTATCTTTATGCTTACCCTTATACTAGATTCCTAAGAACTAAGTTCTAAACAAGTATTTAATAGTCTAGTTAATCGCGGTAAAGTATTCTAGGCTTAGATTCGTGAGAAATTAGGAGAGTTTTAAGGCTACGAACGCTATATCTAGTCGTAGTATAATCGCTATATATAGCAATAACTTAACCTTCTCTTAGTAGCTTTTAATTTGCTATCGGGTTGCTTGCCCTTTATATTTTATAAGCTTTAAAAGAGGAAAAGGCGTGCTTAGAGTTTTTCTATTAATTAAAGAGAATTTCTTTATAATCTTCTTAATATATAAGTTATATATAAGCTAGATTTTCTTCTCTATATAGTCTTTTAAGATCCTTATTCCTAGGAACTATTTAACTTCTTTTTCCTTATGCAATTTATATGCTCTTTGCAACTTATTAATATACTTTTAAGAGTACTCCTTATCTACTAATAAGTATGCTATAAGCATATCGTTTATATAGAAGAGTATAAATACTTAACGATCTTAGTCTATAAATATGCAAGGCTCCTCCTTAAGCTACTTAAGCCTAAACGCTTTAAGTATATTAGTAAGATTATTAAACTATAAGGCAGGAGAGTCCTATAACCTATATAATGCTTTATTAACCTTTATATAATACTCGAGTCGTTTAAACCTATTTAGCAATTAGTATGCTACTAGTATACTCTTTTCTAGTCTCTTTGTGTTAACGAATATATTTATAACGTTAAATTGTTTAATCTTGAGATTAAATTATACTATAATCGCTATAAATATTCTAAATAACCTTACTATAAGCGTTATAGTATATATTAAGATAATAGATGCTTTCTCTTAAAGATCTCCTTATATAACTACTCGAGATTTATATCTTATTAAGTAGCTTTCGGAGTTTAACTTATAGTGAAAAACCTATTTTAATAGGATTAAAGTAGTAGTAGTTATATAATTCTTAACTACTCTCTAGCAATCTCTTGCTTCTAGATTTCTTAGCTCCTTTTCTATATCTGCTTTAAATTAAGCACTTAATAAGTGTTGTTGATCGTATGGGTTGTTGACGTAATGGGGCGTTCCTATTGGTCAGCGCCCAAACCGGTCTTGGCGTTCTATTAGTCAGCACACCCAAACCAGTCCAACCCAAACCGGTCTACGATACAGGTCTACTATAATAGTGGCACGCTATGCATTCGGCACATATATCTTGAAGTGTTGATTTTAACATAGTATATAATACAATACAAGTTATACTCAAAAACGAGCTTATTAGATTGCCTTCCCAGTGACCTTTAAACCTAGTTAATACCCTTTATATTGCTATGTTCAACAGGTTATAAGCCCGGAATCATAGCACTCTATTCTTAACGTTTTACCTATTACTTCTAAGGAGCTAATACGATAAGATTTAGAAAGTCACCAAAATAGTTATTGCAATAATAGACTAGCGGCTACGAATCAACTATATTAACCGTCAAATAAGAGAGACTTTAGAGCCCTCTTAACGACTCTACTGCCTACGATAAAATCAACGCAAAAATCAAGAAGTATATATAATATAGCCTATAATATACCACCTATATACAAGATAACGGAAACGGTATTAGCTAAGTCTTCTAGCTCTACTCCTTCTTAGAATAAGCTTTATAGACTTAAAGATAGTTCAAACTACTCTATTTAGGCTAATAAAATTACTACCTTCGCGGATTTAAACAACCTCGAAGACTATATTAACCTATTCTATATACTACCGCTAGATCCGAAGACAATTAGCGAAGAAGATAAGCTTAATAATAGAATAGCAAAGAAGGCATAGAAGGAATATAAGATCAATAATAGTCGAATCAAAATAGCTATTCTATAAAACATATATCTAAAGTCAGATGCTGCAATTATAGTTAGAGGCATTAAAGAAGCCTTTATAATCTAGACCAAATTGGCCCAGCAATATAAAGGAAGCAAGGGCACTATTTAGCTATAGAACGCTATAGAATCGTACACAACGATTAATATTAATTAATATAGTTTAGCATAAAACCTAATTACTTAATTTAATAAGAATAAGCGTAGGCTTAAACTTATAGATAAAACGGATATAAAGCACTAGCATACACTTATATTCTATAAAGCCGCTAAGTCTAAGTTCCTACTCTAGTCGAACCTTAAGCATATCGAACACAAAGATAGAGAACTTAAAGGAGAGCCTCTTGCTCTCGACGTTATACAGGCTAACCTTATTGATAAGGCCCATACACAAGAAAACAGGAAGAAAGCTCTATTCGGCGGTAAAACTGCTAATAATAAGAAGAGCAAGTTAAAGGGCGATAAGAAGAAGGAATCAAAGACCGATTCCAAGTCCGATAGCAAGCGGGAATGCCCTTATTGCAACTTAAAAGGCTACTATAAAGCCGACGACTATTTCTTATTAGCTAAGAACAAAAAGAAGCTAAAAGAATGGGAGAAGAAGAAAAGTCGTATATATAGTAGTAGCAATAGCAAAAAGAAGAACGATTTAGATAGCGATTCCGACGATAATAAAGTTAAAGTCAAGAAACCGAAGAATACGTTTATAGCCCGCTATCTTACCAAGGGGCCCTTAAGGCTAGTCCAATCTCCCTCAAGAGATATAGCAAGTCCCTAAGGGCAAAGCGACGAAAATAGGTATGCACTTATAACCCCGCGCCTATATAATGGCTCGTTATACCGCAGTGCCTTTAAGGCCAATACGGGCGCCGACGAGCATATATGCTACGAGCGTGAGCGTTTCACCGATTTACGGATCTATAACGGTCTGCTAACCCTTAATATATTAAGCGGCTTAGTCAAGGCTACGGGCATTAGAAACATAGTATTAGAGACGTTCGGATTAGATAGCAAAGTATGCGATCTAGAACTAAAAAACGTCTTATATATGCTAGAAGCCTAATATAACCTAGTTAGTGCCTTGAAGCTATATTAACTAGGTGGCTATATAAAGGACGGCTATTTATACAATAGCAATGATAAGGCTATAGCCTTAGTCGACGATAACCTCTGGGTTATTGAAACTGGCAACTTATAGCAGAGCCTATCAATGGCAATGCTAAATACAGCACTTCCAGCAGCTCTAAAGAAGGGCAAACCAGATATAAGCCTGATACACCGTTAATTGGCTTACTACTTACTTGATTATATACAAGAAACTAAGAAGATCACGAAAGGTCTACTAGACTTCTTAGAACTACCCGATTCCACTATAGATTATATATGCGATCTATACAAGCGATCTAAGCTATTAAAGCATATTGGCAAGGGCCTAGAGCCAAGAGCCAAGAAAGCATTTGACTATATGCACTGCGATATAGTATCGATCAAGCTAGTCGGCGATAAGGGCTATAAATACGCTGCTATCTTTATAGACGATTGCCATCGATGCCAGTGGCTAAAGCTTTATAAGAAGAAACACAAAGCGTATAATGCCTTATGCTAGATAATCAAGTATACTAAAACCTAATTTAGCGTAATTATCAAGAAATAGCGTATCGATAGAGGAAGAGAGTATATGCTTAATAAGCTAAAAGACCTTGCTTAGAAGCTTGGCTCTATAGTTACTATTATAGAGCCTTATTCCTCTTACCAGAACAGTGTTTCTAAACGTGCTATTCGCATCTTAATTAAGCGTTTGCGTATAGTTATAATTAACTAAGAGATTCTATCTTAATTTTAGCTATATATCTTAGAAGCTATAGTGCTTTTAACTAATAAAACAGCTACTAAAACGCTTAAAGGCTTAACGCTATATAAGTTATTCTAGAACGAATTCACGCTAGATAAGGATAATAAGCTAGATTTGTCCGGAATATATATACTTGGATGCAAAGTCTATATACTAATTCCGCGTGAAAAGAGGGTCCTAAGTAAGAAATTGAAGGACTGCGTACAAATAGGCATTTTGCTTGGATACGTTAAAAACAAGCGGTATAAGGTATATTGCCTAGGAGTTAAAGGGTATAATAAGATTATTAAGTCCTCTTAATACACCTTTAACGAACGTCCTATTCACCTAGAGTATATAACTCTATCGCCACCTCTTAGTAAGGGTAAGGAAGATCAAATTAATCAAGCTAGATTACCGGCTATAAAGGATCAAATTATTATAGAACCTAGAGCTATAGCTCTAGAGGTTATACAAGAACTCGAGAATATTAAGGACTAAGGAGTCGAAAATAACAACGATGCTAGAGCTTAGAATAACTTTAACTTAGATATCACTAATAACGAGCTACTAAGCGATAAGGATATACCTTAAGAGGCTTAAAATAAAGAGGCTTAAAATAAGGTTCAAGAAAATAACTTATTAGAGTCAAAGCCAGAGCCAGTAGCTAGGCGTGGCCGACTACTTAGCTCAAGGAATAGAGCATATATAGCACCGCCACTAGAGACTCTACGATAAACCCGATCAATAGCTATAGCGCTGGCACTACCCTCAGGGGGTGCTACTCCACCCTTAGAGGGTGCGGCACTTCCCTCAGGAAAGCAAGCCATACCCCTAGGAGAAAACGGCGAGTCTAATACTATATATAGACTAGTACTTGCCGCGGGCAACCTGGACTCTAGAGAGCCTTAAACACTATAAGAGGCACTAGATACGCTACACAGAGATAGCTAGATTAAGTTATTAAACTCTAAATATAACTTTATTCGCAATAACTATATATAAGTTAAAATACCGCGATTAGAGGTTCTAACGGGCCGTAAAGTCTTACCTAGCAGACTCGTATTTAAGACGAAGCTAGATATAAATAGCAATATAAGCAAATTCAAGACTAGATTCTGCGCTAAAAGCTTCGCCCAAAGATAAGGCATTAATTACGATCAAATATATGCTAGCGTTGCCCGCAGTAGTTCTTAGAAGATCTTATTTGCCCTTACAGCAATTAATAACTAGGAACTAGAGCAAATAGACGCTATAACTGCGTTTCTAAATAGAGATATAACTATATAAGGTCTAGATATCTACATTAAGCTGCCACCGCTATAGAAGAACTATAGCAAGCTATACAAAAGGGACCACGTGGCTCTATTAAAGAAGTTATTATATAAACTTAAGCAAAGCCCCCGCGTATAGCAAGAAACGCTATCCGAAGCTTTACTTAAGCTTAGATTCAAGTCACTTATAACTAACAACTACATATTCGTACGATTTAAGGGAAATAACCCTATATATATTATCGTATATATTAACGACTTCGTTATCATAGGTCTAAATAAGAAGGCTATCTTCGAACTAAAGAAGAACCTAGCATCTAAGTTTAAAATAGAGGACTTAGGCCTAGCTTAATACTTCCTTAGAATCCGCATTACGCGCGATCGAGCTAACTATACTATCTCCTTATGCTAAGATATATATATAGAGAAGGTTGCTAAACGCTTTAATCTATAGGATTCAAGACTAGCAGATACGCCTATGGAAGTAGGAGCACTTAAAGAGCTAGTTCTAAATAAGGGATAGGCTATAGAAAGAGAAATCAAGGAATATTAATTAATAATTAGTTTAATTAGTTATGCCGCTATTTATACTCGAATCGATATAGTATTTTAAACAAACGCACTCGCATGGTTCTTAACCAACCCTTCCGCTACTTATATAAAAATGGCTAAGCGCGTTATACGCTACTTGAAGACGCATAAGAGCCTAGCTCTTGTATACAGAGGCAAAGGAAGTAAAGGGAGCCAATCAGAGCTAGTAGGCTATATAGACTCAGATTATAGAGGCTATCAAAATACTTACAAATCGACGAGTAGCTATATGTTCTTATTTGCAAGGGGTATTATATCTCACAAATCGGCACGCTAAGATACTACTGCCCTCTTATCAACAGAGGCAGAGTACTATAGCATCGGCAACTGTATCCGCGAGGCACTATAGATCCATCAATTCCTCTAAGAGATAGGAATTGAACGCTTAGATTATACTATAATCAAGATAATTAGAGATAACATAGGATCGCTTGCACTTAGCGAGAACCCGGCTCTATACTAGCGTACAAAGCATATAAATATACTATACCACTTTATCCGCGAGCATATATAAGAACGACGTATCGTCGTAGAATAGTGCCTAACCGAATCGATGGTTGCAGATAGCCTTATAAAGCCTCTAGCGCTTGCCAAGCATATTCTATTTATTAAGCACTTGCGTATAATAGAATTAAACTTGGAAAAGAGTATATAGCATATATAGAAAGAAGGTGGCATAAAGGCAAGTACGCATCTATACTATATAGTAGAAGGGGTATGTTGATCGTATAAGTTGTTGATATAATAGGGCGTTCTTATTAGTCAGCGCCCAAACCGGTCTTGGCGTTCTATTAGTTAGCATACCTAAACTAGTCTAACCTAAACCGGTCTACGATATAGGTCTACTATAATAGTGGCACGCTATGCATTCGGTATATATATCTTGAAGTGTTGATTTTAATATAGTACATAATATAATACAAGTTGTACTCAAAAACGAGCTTATTAGATTGCCTTTCCAGTAACCTTCAAACCTAGTTAATACCCTTTATATTGCTATGTTTAACAAGTGTTTTTCTAGATCTTTCTATAGTTTTGGTTCTTTTAGTAAATCTAATAGTTAAATCTATAAAATAGCAATAGGGGGCTCGAACCCCTATTTCTGCTTTAATAAGAGTATAGATGCCGCGATTACTATATATACTATCTTATATAGCTTCTCTTCGTTTTCTACTTATCTTAGCTAATTAGGCTAGATAGAGTATAATAGCGATTTAAGGTAGTCCTATCTTATATAAGAGCTAGTTATTGCAGTTTATAGCTTACTAATAATAGTTATAACTATGTTACTTGCTTTGCCCTTACTATTTAGACCTTTACCTTGCAGTCTTTTGCTTGTTTTAGTTTTCTTATAAGTCTTCCTAATATATTAGCGTTTTAGCTTCTTAGTAAGCTCTTCTAAAATAGAGTTACTTAATTTGCTAAGTTAATAAAGTCTTCCTTAGAGATTATTATCGCATAGTAGTAGTCTAATTTACTCTTTAGATTAAATACTAGTATATAGCATATTTAGATGCTTTTCGGGATAAAGCCCGGGATATAGCAATATAGATTGCTCTTTAAGATAAGTCCTAGCTTCGGGATAAGCCCTGGTATATAGCAAGCTTTATTGCTTTTTAGTTTAGTTATTAGCATAATCTCTCTATAGATTTAATATAGCTATACTCCCTATATAAGCAGCTAGCTGCTCTAGAGTGGGTAATAACGCACTCTATTCTATACTCCCTTTATAAGCGTCTAGTAGCTTTAGAGTTAGCTTAAAGCTTATAAGTCTAGTCTCTTTATGCTCTTTTAGAGCAGACTCTAGTTATAGAACTAAAGCTAGAGAGTTTACCCCTAACTTATAGTCTTAAGCTATAATCGGAGCGTTATCCCCTAAAGAGCTCTCCTTATTAAGTTGCTCTAGTATAAAGTCTTCTTCGAAATCGTAGTTAATTAAAGATATAGCATTTTATATACTCTATTCTTCTTTGATTATTTCTATTATATCTTGCAAGATCCTAAGTAGTTAGCTGACTACCTTATCTTTAGCTTTTAATATATAAAATTTTATCTTGTCGAATATTATATTCCTTAATATAATAACTCTATTAAGCAAAGGTATTTAGATCCTAAAAATGTTAAAAGCAATATATTTAACTAGATATCCGATATAACCTCTTAGATTAACTTTAAAGTCCCTCTTATGCCTCCTAGCTTCTTTATCCTTAATTATTAAGTAGCTCCTATATCTATATACTTATATAAAGCTCTAGTCTAGTCTAAGATCTATTATTATGCGTTTAACTAGCTCTAGATTATACTAATAAAAGTAGTAGCAGAACTAAGAATTAAGCACTTCGTTTAAGCTATGCATATAGTAAGCGTATAATAGGCTTATATTATATAAGAAGATCGCAGCTTTAGTTATTTCTAGCTATAACTTAAGTAAGAGGTTAGCATTAAGCCTTATTTTAATTAATTTAGTAATTATTTCTTTATTAGCTCTCTCGCTCCCCCTATTTAGCTTATAAGTATAGCTTAAGGTAAGCTTTATCTTTATACTTATCTTATCGGCCTATTCTTAGTAATATAATCGACTAAATAGTGGGATTACTGCTTTCTTATTATTATGCTTTATTTTGCAAATTAATAACTTATATTATCTTTTTACCTATTATTTAAAGTATTTAAGCGTATATAGGACTTTATTTTATAATTTATTCTTAAGTATATACCTAAAGATCTTATTACTATACTCGTCTTTAATTATAAGCACTTATCTAAAGCTATCGTATGCTCGCGGGAAATCGAATAGATTTTATAAAACCCTCTAGAATAGTCTTAGTAATCTCCTCTTAGAAAATCTTCTAGAGACTATTGCCTTAGCATAAGCCGTGGCATAAAACTCGTATTCCTTTTAAGATAGTCTTATAATAATCACGTTTCTAGCTATTTAAGCTAGGGCATATAAAGCTAGCGGTCCTAAGTAACTAGCTCTCTTATACTATACTTCTACTATATTACTTCTAGGCTTTAAGTAGTCCTAGGAGCGTCTAAATTTTCTTTTAACCTTTCTTTTAAGAGTAAGGAATATAAGAATATTAACTATATTTATAGGGATTATAGTAGGCATATCTAGGCAAGAGGAAAGAGCTTTATATTTAAAGAAAGAAAGGTTAAACTTGCATTGCAACTTCTTAATTATAAAGCTCTCCTTATCTATTCCCTAGCGCAATATATAATTGTACCCTTAATATTATACTCTAATAGCAGCTAAATAAGCTTCTAAGATAATATTAATATAAAAGTTCTTAATAAGTGCTATATTGCTAAGCTTAAGCTTAATAGTTCCTTCTTTCTTTAGCTTATTAATCTTAATTACTCGGCAACCTCTCCCTAAAATCGGGAAACTAGTAATACTAGCTTTAATGCGATTATTAATAACTAATTTCTAAAAAGATCCTAGGATAAGGAGCAACTTATTATTAACTAGATAAGTAGCACTATAATTATTAAGCAAGGTATACTTAGATAATAGGTATTTATTAAAACTAAACGTAGTATATATACCCTTACTTGCACTTAGTATAAGGAGTATAGGGTTAATAATAGTAGCATTAATGCAATCTAGAAACTTGCTACCTAAGGAAGCCCGATTAGAGGACTATTCCCTGCTTTAGCTTAGGCTAATCTATCTCTTCTCCTTAATATCTTTGCAAAGCTAAGTCTACTTGCCTTAAGCATATATACTCTTAATCTTATTAAAGTGCTTATAAAGTTCCTAAAACGATTATATAATAGCCTTTTTTAAGTTCTAGCATGCTCTAGGCTCTTATAAATGCTTATCTATTAATATATTATATAGGTAATATTTACTACCCTTTTAGTCGCGGACGCTTTTACTTAGTTTAGAAGTATTCCCGCTAAATTAGTTATTTAAGCGCTTATTAAGTATAGCAAAGATCCTAGGAGCTTTTAAGCTACAAGCGGACAAGTGCTCTATTGCTAAGGCTACGAATAGCTAACTTATCTCCTTAAGTAATCTAATTAGTTCTCTAAACCTTTCTTTTTCGATAAGCTTTGCAAGCTTCTTAGTCGCCTAGTCTTAAGCTAATTTAACTTGCAAGCTCCTAAGAAAAGTCTTTATAGCAAGCACCCCTTAAACTTCTAGAATAGAGTATATAAGACCTTAATAGTATGCCTTGCTCTATTCCCTATGCTATTTTATAAGACTTATATTTCCTTGCTTAGCAATTCGTAGAGTATATAAGTAATCTTCTCTTATAATGCTCTTAATACTTAACTTAGATACTCCAAAGTTACTTTGCAAGTTCTTAATAATCCCTTAAACTATAACTATAGTCTTAACTAAGCTAATTAACTTATTATATAGAAGTTAAGGTTTTATATTCTTCTAGAGCTAGTTAAATATAAAAGTATATCTAGCGATCTTATAGATACGCGCCTTTTCTTTAATCTTATGCTTAGTCTAGTAGATCTTAGCTAGCTTAGTAGCTTCTTATATCTTTATAAGAATGGGTTTTTCGAGTAGAATTAGCTTCGAAGAATAGTTAATAAGTGCTTTATTATCTCTTATATTCTTGTTTTCTTATCGCTTAAGTGCTTAATTATACTATATAGTTTTAAGTTAATAATTAGATGCTCGCTTATCGTTAAGCTAAGCTTTAATCTCGATAATCGTTAAAGGCTTATTAGTAGCTTAAGCATATAGACTTAATATAGTTAAAGCGTCTAGATTATAGAGATGCTAGACTCCTCTACTATTAGCAATAATCTAGAGTGCTATAAATTACTTTATTTATTAGCGGTAATCTTTAAGGACTATAGAAGTCTCTGTAATCTTAGAGTTGTTAAATAGCATAATCGCAGATCTTAAAAAGCACTTCTCTAAAGAAGTTAAGCCTGAAAGTTATTATTATAGAAAGAGAATAGAATTTTCAACTAAGTATTTTAAAGCTCTTTATAATAGAAGGTTTAAATATAACTATAAACTAGGCTTATAACTATTGCATGCAAGCATAGTATATAGTATAATTATATATATATTTAGGTAAATAAATAAAAGCTAGTAAAGAGTAGTTATACGAATATCTATCTAAAGAGTAAAAGGAAAGAGATAATCGTCTAATTATAGTATATATATATAAGAGAGCACGGGCTATGTGCCTATATGCTCTTAAGCCTAAGCACGCACATGGATATCAGGTAATAGGGGCTATATTCTATGATAGTAAGTATATGCAAATCTAGCTTATTGCAGCTATTATAGCAATTAAAGAGAGGGTAAGAGCTGCTTTATATAAAATAGTATCTCTTGCCGCGGAGACCGGGGCTAAAGGCGTAGCTTAAGAGGTTTGCGCATATATTAAGAGTAAAGGCTGCCCGATTGCTCGTTTCGCTTAGTATAAAAATTAAACGAGTTTAATTAAGGGAATAAGCAGATATAGGGCGAATAATATGCCTTATTTAGCTAGGATATTTCTATTTATATTTCTTATCTGCCTAGAGTTAATTAGTATAATCTATAAATATTAGCGGTCTTTAATAGAAGTAAGTAGGGAAATTAAGAGAAATAATTCTTAACTTATATTAAAGCATACAATTATTATAAACTTTTACTTTTATTTTGTTTATTAATAGCGTTTTATTTCTATTTATTATATTGCGTTTATTATATAATATAGAAGTTTACTTATTATCGTGCTAGTTATATTTAATTATTTTGCAAAATATTGCAAAAGAAAGATTGGCTGCATCCCTTACCTCGACCCTCTAGAGTGTTCTGCAAGAAGGATCCCACCGTCCCAACACTCTACTAGCTGTTGCTGAGATACTTTTATGCTGTGGCAACTTCCCTTGATCAAATATCCTGACGAGGTACCCTCTAAACCGAAAGATTTGACAAGTCGCTTAGCTGGAGTCAAGAGTTGAGCCCAATATCCACTGCGAAAGAGGAGAAACCAGCCTGCCCAAGAACCTTTCAACGCATCCACTGAGATATCGAAGTATTCATCATACAATTGGATCTCTAGGATGTCTGTTGCCTTTGTGGAAGTAATCTTGAACCCTTCGACTGCCTTGCAGCAATATCCCTGATGCGTACAGACAGTCACATCTGTTGTAATCAAAATTTCAACCACCTATACTCGCTATTAGTTTAGAATAATCGATTACCGAGAGTGTTAATTTACCAGAGAGTCTGAAGAATTGCGCGGAGATGCTGAAATTCCCACAAATTTAGTTGGCTCTGTCTTGGGCACAGCGGTGAGGGGGAAAGCAGCCACCATTCCGACTGAATCTTTGTCTTGCATCTTAACAAGCGTTTGCAGGGACCTTGTTGTCGTCAAGCAGGAGGCGGCAATAACAGGTAGGAGTCGAGGGGAAAAGCCTCATTCGTAGCTTTTACCGCAAGGCAAACTCAAGCACTGCAGGAAGAGGGCACTTGCATTTTGCCTTGTCCTGCAGCGACCTCTTATACCAGATCTCGGTGCTGCAAATCTTACCATCGCATGGCATATCAAATGAAAAACGCCACATGCCTCTATCCAGCCATGTACGTTGGATATTGGGTAGCCGGGGTGCTTGGAGCTGCGAGCTTCGTAATGCAGCCAGCTCGCCGGTACGACGAACCTGATCGGGAGAAAGATAGGATGCCATAGTGTAAGCACGCTGTCAGCAGTACGGGACTGGCTGGAGGGTTCAATAGGGAGATAACAAATGAGGCAAAGACAGTGTAGCAACGGTGAGCGTAACGAGGGCACTTGAACATTTGCCTCATCTGTAGATACAGCATATGCGTGCAGAAAGACTCCCACATTCGATCGGAGGTAACGCTGGGAATTGTGCCCCGCAAAGCTAAGACGGGACGACGGAAAAAAAGATGCCTACTTTAGAACAGAGCTACAGGTCTGGATATGGAAATCCTGCTATCTACTTCAAGATAGAAAAGTTTGAAATTGGCCAAAGAACCCGACAATTGAGATTAGGAAACAGGGTCGAGGCGAACCGACAACCCCTCGGTGAGGCGGACGATCGGTATGCGCAAAAGGTTCGGGAGCGCTAGACCACTCTGAACCCGGATCGTGTCCTAGGACACGATCCGGGTT
>JAPZPB010000698.1:3745-16742 GCA_037952635.1 Bryoglossum gracile | reverse complement strand
ACCCTGAGCATCGATATTAGCCCCGCGGGCGAGCAAGAGCTCAACGATGGCCGGGTGTCCGCAAGCTGAAGCCGCCTGGAGTGCATTGCTATAATAGCCACCCTGAGCATTAACGTTGGCTTTATATTCAACCAATAACCTACATAGTACTATATAGCCCCCTTCAGATGCATAATATAAAGGAGTAAGGCCGTGCGTGTCTTCTTGTATCACAAGCTTGCCAGCTTCTATCAATAGCTTGACAGTATCTAATAATCCTGCTTTGGCTGCCAAGTGAAGTGCATACCTTGGTGGCTGTATGTTATTCCATCGATTGCTTGTCGATAGTAATTGCGTTGAATTATAAAGCGCAGTAGAGTAGATTATATCTTCAGGAGTAATATTCTCGGGAAAAGTAAAATTCCCTCGCATATAAAACCAGTCTGAGTTGTCACGCAGATTGCGTAATTGCAATAGCGATGCAAGTAATGTCTTATCTCTAAGCAATAATCGATTGAGACTAAGTCCGAGATCAGGAGGCATAGTATCAAGTTTGATAATATAGTAGTCGAAATTGTATGCGGCATATAGAGCTAATGGGTTTGCGTTGGCGCGTCTAGCAAGATCATAATTCCGAAGGCAAGGTCGACTAGCAAGCGAGTCAAGTAGCAAGTACCGGATACAGCAATCAGCGAGGTAAGCATGTGCTAGATTGCTGTTCGATAGGCTCCTAAACACTTTACTACTATTGTAGTCTAGTGTTTTCGTGAAATATTCGCGTACTGAGTAATGGATAGGCCGTACCACTGAAGATTCCTGTGTAAGTAAGTTTGCACAGGCTTGGAGAATATCTTGCTCGTGATACTTGTTCGAATCTAAATCCTGTCGCATCAAACAGCTCTCATCGATTGCAGTAGCCTCAGCTAGCTCGGTAATCGAAAGTGGCCTCCTCGCGTAGAATACCCATATCAAAGTCCTCTGCACCAGAGTTTGGAGTCGATCGTCTAGGTGGCCTATCTGATCGATAATTCGCTGGTATGTTTTATCCAAGCCTCGAGGGAGCCTTCCTAGTTCATCCTTGATGTCTTTGTCGCGCTTGCACTTCTGAAGTATTTGTAGCTGAAGATCTACCCATAGAAACCTGTCGATAAAGTTAGTAAATTTTCGTTCTAATAAGGATTAAGTTCCACAGACATTCCTTCAGCTTTGCTGATAAGTGTACTGATGACATTTTGCCTCAACTCTCCACTGATAATACCACGCCTCTTCTCTACCCATTCTTGTACTCGCCCTTGAACAAATACGTCGATATCTTTGCTAACCTCTCTAGCCCCAATTGGAATGACTGGCGACTTCTGAGATGCAAAGGCCTCTTTAATATCCTCTTCCTTACGACTGGTAACGAAGATCTTGATACAATTATGGGGGGCTTCTAAGATGCTAGCGAGAAAGTTGAAGATCTCTTTCCGATAACTCTCTTTACACTCGTCAAGGGCATCTATCACAAGAAAGACTTTGCCGACGCCTTTTAAGAGACGATCAAACTGCACAATATATTCATCGAGAGTTGGGACCTCCGTGTTGTCAACACATTCTCGCCAAAAGTCGAGAAGAAATTCAGGGATTTCTGACTTCCGACATAGCTGCTTGATAAAAGAAGAAATGATCGCTTCTGGCGTTTGTTGCTCCTGGGCATCGTGCTTGAAGTAGGCATATGTAATAGCAGTCTTCTCATCTCCTATGATTGATTTTTCGATGTAGCTGAGAACAATGGAACTGCGCCTCGGTAAGTATGCCTCTTCACTAGCAACAGAAGGTTGGGACAAGCTCACGCTATAACAGATTTCCCAACTCCAGCTGTGAGTTCTGTTAGATGTGCATCTTCCTGATTCGATTATTATACATACGAGGACCCCAGCACCATAGCAGACTTGACTCTGGCCTATTAACCCATTGGTCGAACTCCTCTCTCTGAATGATCCAAGCACCAGTTTGTTGATATCTCTTTTTCAAGATCAGTTCGTGGTCTTTCTTGAAGTCGATAGGCCGCAGCCAAGTAAGGAACTGCTTTCGAGTATTTTGAGAATCTCCTGTCATCGATTAATCAGCGAAGAAATTAGGTGTAATTTCTGTATATGTAAAAGTCATGTAATTTTTGACTAGTCAGCTGGATTCGCCTTACCAAATGATACATTCATCGCATTCCCAATCTGAACATTGTGCCCAGACCCATGATGGGTGTTTGGCCCAGAGAAGTGCGATCCATCCATAGCTGACATCCTGCGGGTGGACTGTCTCTTGTATCTTTATGAACGTGTGATCTTCAGATCCGTTTCTAGCACTTGAAGAGTATCTGGGTGTGCTCGCAGGTCGTGATGGGGCTGAGAGTAGGTTTTGTGTTCAATGTTGGAACATGGTGTTGTTGGTATGAGGCTGGAGCGGGGCAGCTTGCGTCCTAAAGGCGGCGTGGATTGCGACGCCATGGCCGCAACAGGCCGTTTTGGGAGCAGAGGTGTCAACAGGTGTGGCACACCGAAAAATGCATTAATATTGGATCTAGATTTCGCCTTGAACATTGCAGACAGGGCTGGATAATCAATTGCAACCAGAAAGCAAACGCCTATCATCTTGTATTGTATAAAATTTGCTAGATCTCCTCGAACGCTTTGATATTGAGCCACCTCATGTACACTTTCGTCTTCCCTACCACGATCGGAGGAAAGCCCGAACAATCAAAAATATTCCTGAGAGTTTTGAAGTAAGTCCTCTCACATTAATTCCCACCCTAGTTGAGTGCAAAGTTCCCTCCAATGTTTCCAATTTGTGTACTTTTTGCGCCGTAGTTGTTGCCTGTAAAAGTTGACCCTCCTTGACTTGTGCCCGCCGGGCTCACTCCTGCCGCCATGACGGATTGTTGAGCTACACAAACTTAGCTTCTAGTACTGTACATACAAGGCCTATATCCGTCTGGGTTATACAATACGACGTCTGGTGTTTTCTTGCTATAGCCTCTCGGCCGAAGTACATAGAGACGGTACTTACAAGATTCTCCTACTGCCGACCCAGTCGACGATGTGACGGCTAATGTCCACTCCTTCAGCAGCGCCTTCATACAAGCAGCGGCAGTCAACGCCGCATAGTTCTGCCACTTCTTATTCTTGTGGCTATCGGCATAATCGCAGACCCCTTTGGTCACAATACACGGAAAGGTATCCCAAACTCCTGCACTCTCCATCTCGAATGCGATAACCTTTTCTTGTGTTGCAATATCGTCACGATCCTCTCCCGATTTCATCACTGTATCCCCGGATGCGATAGTTCCAAAGTGCAAAGAAGGCATTCCACTGCGTGAAGCTGGACTTTGCTCCACATCTCTAGGCGGACGGTTAACCACTTTGCTCTGATCGCATTGGAGCTTCGCGCAACTGGACTCCATTGCTCCCTGGCATGTCTGATCATCCTTCGTTTTGCAGTTTGCACACGTAACACACTTGGCAGCATCGTGATGCTTGTGCCGGTATGTCGGTTCGAAGAGCTGGTCCTCTGACCGCCCTGGATATTGTGCATGTCTAAAGTCCTCCATGACCAATAAGACCTTGAGATAATCCCCAGTATTGTTTTGTAAACGCTTGTATCCTCGAAGCCCTTCCATCTTGCCCAAGAGAGCTCGTGTTTCGGGGTTCGGTCGCCCCGAATTACTCTCTAACGTATCCTTTCGAATAAACCTGTCCGGTAACCTCCTCCCAAAGTCATACTGCACGATCCCCGTGCTCATCACGACATCCCCGAGCCATATGCTTCTGCCCGCTATCGTAAATGGTACGCCACCACAGATGCCCACGACTAGAGCAAGAATGATCCCCTGGAAGCTGGAACGGAGACTAGCGGCGACATTCGCCGCAGCCCCCTTTCCCATACCCGGCATGAAGGCTAAAACAACGTCGTGATGACCAATCCTCCCGATGGCATATGCGTTGGGATCCCCGGGTGCTTTTCCATAAACCGACCCATCTTCATCCCAAAATTCGTCAAAAGAAGCCTCAACAGCATCGGCTTCGGATCTCAACGCACAGATGATAGCAATCCTGACACTATTACGATCAGTAGGTCGGGATCGGTTGGCCATAGGTGCTTGTCCTAGGGGGGGTTATAGTCGAATGTGTGAGTATAAAAATCCAGGTCTTGATTCTTGAGAAAGTGGTATGCTCGCTCTCTGGAAACAAATGTGAGCACGTTGTTCAGATTCAAACCCTGATGCTGTGGAGATTTATTTCTTGGGGTACTATAGTATGCGATAAAGGGTACGGTTACAATAATGGAGAGGTTCTGAGGTTCTGGCATGCACGAACGGCTGCGCCTGGCGCCGCCTAGAGAGCAGAGCATCACTGGCTCAAGGATCGGATTCATTATCAGGCCAGCGCTTATGTGCAGTCATGGCTGCATGAGGCTGGATTTTGCTTGGGCGCAGCGGTGGTCAGCCTTGCTTCTGTCACTAAGCCGCAACGTTGGCAATCTGGAGTGGCCGTAGAGGATTAGGGAAACTATGCAGGTCTTCAACAATTCTAGTAAGCTGTAATCGTAGCAACACCTGTTAAACTTCGTAGCAGGAAAATATCTCGTGTAACTAGCCTTTTAAATTTACATGGGGCTTGAATTTGTATTTGCATGTAGAAATACCTTGCGCACAGACCAGTGAGAGTTGGCTTGTAATAGATAGAGCTACACTATCATGCACCGAAAGAAACCGTGAGAGCAAGACTCGCGGAGCTCCACGTGGTCTGTGCATATGCTCCGCCTTACGCCCCCAGAAGAAAGACTACTTTCTACACAGGACCGCTTGTCCCTACTCGTACCCATACAGAGCAAACCAAAAACTGGTTAAGCTAAAGCTAATTCACAAAACATTCCTCTCAAAGACAAAGCTATTCTCTCTATCACACACACTTTTCTCTCGCAGCAAAACAAAGGCTCAATAGCAAAATCCAGGTCATAATCCGCAACATTAGACTCGATCTCTTTGAAAAACAAGTAATCGAGGAATACTGAAAATTAGACTCTAATCTTTCCCGTGTCGTTTCATGTGTCTCGTGAATGCGTAAACTGTCAACTGTTTCGTCTCGAATATTATGTATAGCAAGCAAGGTAGCAAGAGGTTGATGATGTAGGTTGTGGTTTTGGTTTTTTGGTGTGGTAGAGAGTTGTTCATGGTGTAGATCCTTATGCTGCTTAAACGCCGGTGATATCCTGCCAAACGCCTGAACTTAAATTCAAAGGAGCGGGGGGGACCATCCAATCCTCGCCTGTCCTATCCAGGATAAAGCGAGTGTACCTGAGTAAATTCTCAAGTCTATTAGACGTCCATCATTTCGGCATCGTCAGCCAAGATATGATCAGCTGGGCCCCAGTTGCCTTCAAAGACCGTAGCACCAGCCCGGCGGCGTTGCTCAACCCACTGTACACCACCATGGTCAAAGATTTCGTGAACAGTAGGTCGCTCCTCTGGAAGGGGCGAGATCATCCATCGAACCATTCTCTCGAGGGCCCATTCGTGGTCAGGGTTCTTCATGAAGATTGGAGCTTTGTGAAGTTCGCCACGACGAGATCCGAACAGGTTTCCAGGGTCGTGAGAAAGTGATTTGACAGAGCCTCCCAAGGTTCTCTTCCGGCTTGGAGATCCAAAGTCTGCGTCCATCTCGTCGTCACTGTTGAACAGCTCCATGTTGATATCGCTCTGCTCCAGAGGAAGGCCAGTCGCATCGCGAGGCTGGAGGCTGCTCTCACTGTAGGTAAGGCTCGGTGCGTCGCTGATGTCTCCAGAGCGGAGGCGTTGCCAACTAGGTCCGTTATCAGGTAGCTGCACATTGCCAGCAGACTCAAACACGATAAGGCCAAGAGCAAAGATATCAGCTGGCTTGTCGTATTTTCCACGGAGAATCTCGGGGCCAATATACTCGCGATCACCCTCGCCTTCGACGCCGGGCTGAGCTGGCCAGGAAGTAGCCATACCAAAGTCAGCAATCTTGAGAATACCCTCAAAGGTAATGAGAATATTGGCGGGTTTGAGATCCAAGTGAATGTAGCCAGCGTTATGAATGTGTTGCAGACCCTGTTCAAGTTAGCCATAATCAAGTGTCAATTTGAGCGTTGGGGTTACATACCAAGCTGATTTCAAGCATGATCTTCCAGATACGGAAATCATCCAATCTACCCTTTCGACCAACCTGGGACAGGAAGAGGTCAAGACTGCCCTCCTCACAGAACTCGGTCTGAATATACAAATAGTTTCTCTCCTCCCAGCTGTCAATGAGGTGCACGACGTGATCAGAATGTCCAAGAGCCTTGAGCACTTGAACCTCCTGCAGTTTCCGCTCACGGTCCCTGACGCCTTGGAAAGGCTGACGTGACTTCTTGACAGCAAACACCTTCTCCGCCATCGGGGTTGGGGGAGTCTTTGCTTGCGACGATGAGCTGGGGACACCGAAGAAGAAAGAAGTAGGGCTAAGGCGAGGAACGGGTTGTGTGACTCGGTAGACCCACGAGAACTCTCCAGTGCCGATCATCTCAACCTTGCTAAATCTGGATGTGAGCGATGAGTCGACTTCTGATGGGGCAAAGACGCTGATCGGAGTGGTGCTGAGGCGGCGATCTCCAAATTTCGGGAAAGAATCTCTGCCAGTTGTTGGTGTAGCGGGTGGTAGCATTGAAACGTAACCTGCCTTCGTTATCTGACCATCTCTTGGATTTGAGATAGAAAGACCGCTTGGATCAGGGGGAAGAATGCTGTCCTGGGGAGGTTGAGGCGTGGAAAATCTCTCAATAAACTCTAGACGCTCTAATGGAGAAGCTGGAGCAATGTGACTAGTCTTAGCAAACCTGGGCTGCTTGGTTGAAGCGTTCAAAAGAGAAGAAGTAGTAAATGATCTAGGGATTAGTGGACAAGGCGATGTCAGGTGAGATCCTTGGCTCATTCTGTGCTTCATCACGGCTGGCAATGTCTCTGTTTGCTTCAGAGAAACCCGGAAGTGGGCTAACGTGGGGGATACGTTCATTTCATCGTCCATTGATTCATCGCTGTCACTACCTCCGGGATCTTCTGGACTTGTAAAAAGGTTCAACTTACTGCTCGATCTCGGCAGCTTCTTCGCCATTCCGTAGCCGCCAACTGCTGATGCAGGAAAGCGGTTGTTGCTGGGGCTTCCGTCGTTGTATTGCTGTGCAAGAGTCTGCTTGGTTGGGGTCGGGGGAAGCTCGAAGTCGGCGGTAGCCTGGCTATCACTCTTGGCATCAGGAGATCCTCCACTCTCGTTTCCATCCACACTGAGGAAGCTACCACGTCTGGTCAGGCCGATTCCACGGAAAGCGCTGCCAAAGACGTTTCCTCCCTTGCCGAATGCAGATACTGGAGCAGGTTGTGCGAATGGCTCTGAAGGAGTACCAAAGGAGTGGCGGATGTGTCTAGCCTTCGCAATGGCACTGCCGGGAACTCCAGTAGGGTACGTGGAGAACACATTTGCTTGCTTCTTGCATGGTGTATCAGGCACTCCCTTGATGGCTCCTCGTGAGATTGCTGGCTCCTCAGGGTTCCGGTTGACCTTGGAAATAAGACCTGTTGAGGCAAAGGCCGCAGGCAAAGGCTTGGCTGACTTGTAGTTCTGAGGAGTGGCAAAGGATCCATCACTGGATTGGCCGTCCAATTGATATGGTCTCAAAGCACCAGCGGGCAAAGATTTGGAGAAGTCAAGCTTGGGTCGCGGGATCTCAGCAAACTTAATAGGGATATGGGTAGGTGACTCATCAACAATGCTCGAGCTGGAGGATGAAGTAGTCATGGTTCGCGACAATGGATGAGGTTGGTGAGCCGGATGGGTGACGACATGCATCGAGGGGTTCGGAAGGCTTCCTTGAGATGAGAACGGGCTGTCCCGAGCCATCGGGGGCATGAACTGATCCAGAGATAAACGAGGTCGGTTCTTGACAGGATTTGGTGTTGAAACTTCCGGAGCCACACCTGGACTAGCCATTTGTTGTGCCATCTGCTGAGCAGCAAGCACCTGGGCCGCATGTCTCCGACCCCACGATGTCTTCTCGCCATGGCGTTGTTGTAGCGTTGACTTGCGCAACGAGGAAGATCGTCTCGGCATTGATGTAAATGAAGAAGATGGTTCCGAGGTGATTGAGGCCGTAGATAGTTCATACTCTTGATTTGAATCGTCATGGATCTCAAAATGCGGTGAAGAGGAAGGTCCGTGATCGAAAACATTGAAGTCATGACCAAAGCTTGCTGAACCGTGCAAACTTCTGCGCTTTGCGACCGGGCTGCCCAGACTTGCTTGGTCCAGATTCATAATTGCATCGCTGCGCTTGAGAGGACTGGATGTTGACGAAGGCATGTGCGGATCGTTTGCGCCATCGCCTCCTAATCTCGAGAGCGCATGGTTGACTGGACCCGAGATCTCAAAGGACGACATCCTCGCCGTTCTCTCGAAGCTCTTGCGCTCTCCGGGACTCGTGCTTCTGCCGTTTTCCTGACCACTCACGGTTCCAGCTAACGAGGTCGGCGGCGCGTTGCCGTTATCTGATGCTTGGCTCAAGGCGCGTTTGATGGGACTCTTCGGCGATGTTCGTGTACGCGAAGCGGGCCGGGCGGGTGTCGTCTTTCTTGTTGAGGATCTGAGTGCCAACTTTGCGCTGGGTGGGAATGGCACTGCGAGCGGAGAGGGTGTATGAGGTGGGTTGCAGGACCCGAAGATTGAGGAAGTTGAGATGGAGCGCTTTGGTGGTGATAAAGGCGAGGGAGAAAGTGGCGATTTAGGTGACGAGCTTGGGGATTTAGTGACTAGGCGGAACTTCGAGGGTGACCGCGAAAGAGAACGTCGGAGAGATCTCACAGCAGAGGTAACATCAACATGGTGTACGTGTGTCGGCGACGGTAATGTGAGGGTCCCGCCACCGCTATTGGAGTACGACATGATATAGGATTGGAATGTTCGCGTATAATACCACAGATGGATGAGCAGACAACAAGCTCTTGTCGAGGGTTAGATCGCAGATTATTCAGACATCCGGCAGAAAGATGACGCAGGTAGAATCACTTTGGTCTGAAAGTGCTCTCGTGGAGGAGGCTGGGAGCGTGGAGATGAAGGAGATCTCAAAAACGCGACTGGGCTTTGACGACGAACCGCACGATAAGCAAGGAATAACTGACGCAGGGAGTCGGTATATTGAATCGTTCGAATGTTTCGGTATGAGAAGAGGAATGCTTCCGGGTTTCAACGAGTGTATGAGTATGGTCGTGAAGTTGAAGTGGCAGAACGGGGCGAAGAAGTAACTCGAGAACCAGCAGGAATGTTGGATATCAAGTAGTGGTGGTGGTGGTGGTGGTAATCATGACAACTACAATGTACGAAGGTACTGGTATTCGAATCAGAATCAGACAAGTTGGCAGGTTCCAAGACGTCAACCAGATATGGGCGCTTTCCAAGTTCTGCAGACGTACGGTCCGGTACAATGCGCTGCTCTGTCTCTGCCGTCCTTCTCCAACCCAGAGGAAGAGGAAGCCCCGCTGTGCTGGTGCCAGTAGTGATGTTGTTGTTGATGATTGTGGGAGGTGGTGGTAGAAGAGTCGGTGAATGAGAATGGGAGAATCAAAAGAGTTGAAGAAGTTGACCAGTGGTGAGAAGTGAGGTGGATGGGATGGGATGGGGTGGATGAGGAGCAGAGGAGAATAGATGGGGGTGGTGGTCCGACTTTCTTGTTACGGTGAGTGGTGGGTGAGTGGTAAGTAAAATGGCCTGGGTTGTTTACTCGCTTAATTTGACGCGTCGAAGGCGATTTCCAGATCTGGCGTTGGTCCGCAGCACAGAGCACAGGCAGCACAGCACAGTCTCGACTCTCGAGTGCAGCAAATCTACTATAGGTATACAGTAGAGTAGTGGCAAAGAAAGGAGGAGGATAAAAAGGGGCAAATCTCAGTCAAGTCGAAACTAGAAAAGGCACTATGGAACAGGAGGGGAGAATATGCTCCAGAGAATCGCGGTGAGTTTGCGGTGTACCAAGTTTCAAGATTCTCGTTCGCATGCAGCAGCTGTGTCGCGTACCTTCGTATACTATACTATACTGTTCAGACTCTGTTTTGTTTTGTTTTGTTTTGTTTAATCCGCGTCTCCAGCCAATCACACTGCAGGACTCAGCCCAGCAGGCCGCGGATGTATCCGAAGCGGACTGACTCCCTTTATACTCCCGAGCTCAGACTGCACAATACAGGAGCTCTTCCTGGCACCTCATACCGTTCAGGCTTTGGAAGTTCAGGGTCTCTGGTGATCTGCATATGCCGGTCAGGTCAGAAGGGAGTCCCAGTCCTAGTCCTAGTCCCAGTCCCAGTCCCAGTCTCAGTCCCGCCCAGCCACGCCCAACATCCAAACTACTATACTATACAATGTACTCTCGTACTAAAATTCCAGAAGGGATGAGGACGGGAGGATAGTGGCGATGGAGAGACGTGGCAGATGCTCATGAACCCAAGTGCTTCCCTCTCTCAAGCCATTACGAAGCATACAGTACTGTACCAGGCAGAGGGGTTTCCAAACTCAAAGAATGGACCTACACTATCACCTTCTTATCCCCCTCTTACTCCGTCCCCTATGATCTCCAGCCACCTCATCCCAAACCCAATTTCATCGGATGAACAGTGAACACAAAGTAAACAAGCTCACCCACTTCGTCATCCTCAAAGAAAATAGCAACCCCTCCAAACCATAACAACAACAACAAAACAACAACAACACCACCATGCCAAAATAACAATAAAAATCCCCCTTTCGTATTCTGATCTCCTTTATTTGCTTCCTCTCCCCTTGAACCACAATCTCCCTTCATCAATTCCATCAATTGCTCTAAGATTACCAACTAGGGGGTACTGTACAGTACAGTACCTTCTTCCCCACCACCAGCAAGAACCGCCACAATTCCCAAAAAAAAAAACCCACGGCTCCCTCCCTCCTTCAACTTCTTCGATACGGGAATTTTTTATTTCCCATTTATGAACCCGGTCAGCCACATCGGGACAAGGGGAGAGGCAGAACGCATGATCTGGCATTTAATTATCGGGAGATAGCCAATCCCAAGCCCTGACCCCGTCCATCCTTCTTCGTCAATTGCAACCCAAGAGAACGAGGAATTCTTACAGTCCCTCCTATCATCGAAGCCGAACCTTCCGAAGAGTGCCGAGTCAATATTTACTTACAGTACTTGCTCAGACCACCAATCATCCCATTTCCGGAAGCCAACCAATGTACTTTGTGGGTTTGTCTTGCGAATCGACCATCTAATCCCCTCGCATAATCGACCTCTCTCGCATTATCGAGCATTTATCGAATGTACTGTAACAATCGACAGCCCAGACCACGCCGCACGCGGGACTCGGGAGTCCAAGTTACTTACAGTAGCTGTCAGCTGTGTCACTGTCCCCGTCGTGTCTCCACAGCTCACGGCTATCTATCGACCTCGATTCTCCAGATAGGCAGACAGATAGAGGATCCGTCCAGTGAATGTGACCTTTTTGCTCCATCCGATTCCCATTCTTATTTCACGCATGAAGATCAATCAAAACAAACCCAGCAAAGCGCAACCTCATTCAGACTCTCCCCCGAGGCCTAGCTCCGTTCGTGAATAAAAGTAAATAATTAAATAATTACTGTACTCTGCCCCGGCCCGTGGCCTCTTTCGGCTTCACGCAAATCTCGTCCCGGGCGTAAAGTTGTGCCGCACGCCATGAAGAACTTCATAAATATACAAAGTCTAGCCTGCACTGTACTTACAGTAGTGTAAGGGAACAAGCCGAGATCGCCGGATTGACAATCCACGCAACCGGTTACGAACTTAACTTATGTACCAAGGTACAGTACAGCCACCATTTTCATCTCGCGTCTGTCTTGAATTGTGATGCGATGTGCGGAATTAATACAGTACAGTAAGTGTGATTGTGACGAGTTATGCATGCAGTTGAAGAAACCATTCCAAAAGCTGGAGCAAGCCATACTGCGAAACGATCCCCCTTATTTGTGCATCTCCTGTGAAAAATCCATTTTAGGGAGTGAGCCCCTTTTTTGTGCATCTCTCGTGTAGTACCGTACTGTAGCTCCGTTCTTCAATATCTATCTATCTATCTACAGTATCTATCTATCTACAGTATCTATCTATCTACAGTATCTATCTACCTACAGTATCTATCGTCAGTCAGTCAGCACTGCAACAAAACCCTCAACCCTCCCTTCCTCCCTCTCTCCCTCCCTCTCTCCCTCCCTTCCTCCCTCCACCAACAACTCACCCCCTCCAACACCCCAAGATTCCAAACACCCCACCAAGAAACCCCAACTTCATTCCCACAACCCACTCACTTACCCCTTTAACGCTACAGTAAGCTAGAATCACCGTATAGCCACATAAGAGCGAGAGAGAGCCAAGTAAAAATAGCCAGCCAGCCAGGACAGAAAGAAACCCACTCACTCACTCACTCACTCACTCACTCACTCACTCACAAGCAAGCAGTGAAATGAGGCTGAGAAAGAAAACAGCGCTCCTCGTGAAAAACAAGTGATGAATGAGAGATGCGTGCGTGCAGGAGGCGTTGGTGTGGTCAGTCAGTTGTCTGGTTCATACAGTATAGTACAGTGGGGTAATGTGGGCTAGTGAGGCAGGGCAGGCTTGTGTTGTGACTTGACTTGACTTGACTTTGTTGCTGTGTCATTGGACGGTGCCAGGCATGAGGTGAAGTGGGTTGGATTTTAGGGTTGGGGATCTGGGCTGCTGCTGTATAGTACGGTATGATGAATGAGTTCTTTCAAGTATTGCTCTGGAAAAAAGAGTCTTAGTATCTTACGTCACTTGTATATATGGGAAAATAGATCAAGTTATCACTTGTTTTCATTCAGCTGCTTCTGCTCTGCTCTACTCTGCTCTACTCTGCTCTGCTCTGCTCTGCTCTGCTCTGCTCTGCTCTGCTCTGCTCTGCTCTGCTCTG
>JAPZPB010000697.1:0-16793 GCA_037952635.1 Bryoglossum gracile | reverse complement strand
GCATATCGATATTAGCTACTACTTTATTAGGGACTTAGCTAAGAAGAAGAAGCTAAAGATCTTGTATATTCCTATTAGCAATATAATTATAGATAGCATAACTAAGCTACTATAACGCGTTGCATATAAGCAATTCTAGAGACAATTTGGATTAGTTAATAAGGGTACTTTATAAAAGAAAATCAAGGGAAGGGCGTTTTTAGGTATAATACTATATCTAAACTATTATAAGCTATAATTAGCTGCGGGCTAAGGATTTGCCGTTTTAGAGGGCAAATCCCAATCTGCCCTTCGTTATATAACTAGGTAACTAACTAATCAAGACACGCCTTAAAGGGGAGTATTAGAGAAAAAGGGTTTAAGGACTTAGTCTAATTAGTTAAGGTATAGTCTAGGCTAAAGCTAGTGAAAGTAGACCGGTTTATAAGCAAGGCTACTTTCGCTTATATAAAACAAGGCTTAAGCTTTAACCTCCTTTCTTAGTTAGTTAGTTAAGTTAATAGAAGTATATCTAACCCTATAGCTATGTTATTACCGTAAATATATAATCTAGAGGTTTATACCCTTACTAGGTCTCTATTCTTAATACTTTATATATTATACTCTAGTTAGTTAAAGGAATAGCCAGAGATCTGTAATCTAACAATAGACTAATTAGGATATACTCTAAGTAGAAGTATTAGAAAAGGAGAGGTAAAATAGTTTAAGGATATAATCTAATTAGCTAAGGTATAGTCCGAGTTACGGCTAGTGAAAGTAGACCACTTAGTAAGCAAGGCTACTTTTACGCATATAAAGAAAGCTTAACCTTAAACCTTCTTCTTAGCTAGTAAGTCGATTTAATATTAGTATATACATTCTCTAAAAGGTTGCCCGCTGGGAGGTGTTCGCTTAGTCATCGCTTGCCGCTTCGCTCTCCCTCGACTCTCCCTCGACTCTCCCTTATCTCCCTCCACGCTCCCCCATGCTCCTCCTCTGCTTAAGGGATAGCCCCTCTCTAATTAGCTCTCGGCTAGGCGTTGATATTTTTATGCAACTTTTAGCGATATGCTAAGATAGTTAGTCTATTATTGCAGGCAGCTTATAAGAAGTCCAATTATAGCTCTATCCTAAAAAATCTAGGATATAACCCTAAGTTTAGCTAGTCTATCTTGCTATATAAATATGCCTATTTCTTCCTCTTATGCTAACTATCTTAATATTATCTAGCATTATAAAGCTATATTCTCTTCCTTTTATACCTTATTATAATTACTTTACTAGTCTTACACTTACGAATCCTACTCTTATCCTAAGCTCTATAGATATTTTTATTTCTTAATTATACCTCTTATTCGCTCTTATCTTTATTATACTTATCTATAGCATATTATAGTTAAGCAGTAGAAGAAAACTGCGGCCGATATCTTTAATGCTATTAAACTAAATAGGGCTTGGCTAGTTAAAGAGACCGATATTAATAGTAATCGAGTACTTAGCATTATTTAGCCTAAAACTAAGATTAACTATAATCGAATGCTAGATTTCTAGGATAAGTATATTTATAGCCTTAGTACGCCTATAAAAGAGCATCTACTAAGTTTCCTCTCTTTAGAATAGATATAAGAAAAGATATCCTAGAAAGAGCCCTTATAATTTGCAAATACTAAAGCACTTTATGGACTACTATATAATAGGCTAGAATGCCATGTAAAAGATAGATTATAATATAAGCGAAAAAAAGAAAATCGGATATATTATAGCAAGGCAAAGATTTATAGATTTTCTTGTTGCGTAGTAGTAGAGGCCGTTAAATAAATAGATTCTATATAAAGTATTATTATTAATATATCGAGTTTATACCTATTTTATCTCTATATACTACTTATCTTGCTTACTTCCTCTAGTATATAAAAACCGCTAAGTTCTAAGCTACTATATTAACGGAGATCTATATATAGTATTACTTAATAGTGCTATATTTTCGAATCTTAATAGAATATATATAAATAAAAGATTAGTACTAATATAGTTATAAGGGAAGCTTAGTAAATAACTATAGTAGATAACTCTTGAATATCTATAGCTTAAGTAGAGTTAGTAAGTTTATTAAGTTAAGTGCGCGGAAAGGCTCTAGCTATAGATTGCTATATAAAGTAGATCTGCTACTCTTACAAATTTGCAAAGAAGTCTAATCAAGGCATAAAAGTAGCATATAAATTTTGTTATAATTAGGAATAAGCAAGGAGAGGCAAAGACTGCTATTTGCCTAATTAGGGACGCGAAAGGAATATCTTTAACCCTTTAAGGGTAAGCATATTTGCTAGAGACTTACTTGCATTGCATAATAATCTAATAAAAAGTTAGGAGACTATAACACGGGATATATAAGGATATGCAGCCGCTATTCGCGTATATTATGCTTCTTGCACTTATAATTGCTTTAGCAAATAATGCTTTCTAAGATTATTATACTAAAGAGGAAATTTTTGCAATTCCTTTACTACTTGCAAGCATAGTATACTATCTTCGAATAAAAGAAGAAATGCTAAAGGTGCCTTTCTTCTAAAGATTTAATTTAAACGGTCCTTTAGGCTAAATCAAGAAAGCAGGCCTATTAGCTACTTAGAAGATAAAGTTAAGTTATAAAGCTAGGTTCCTAGTAAACCTTATAGATTACTATAATAGAAGAGAAGCCCTTATTAAGGTAAAGAGTATATTTAAGTAGACTCCTTTAACTATATTATCCTAAGGCTTATAGTTATAGCAAATAGATATTCTAAAGATGCAAGAAAGCAGTTCGCTAGATATAAATATAATATCTTCTTGCCTAGATATATATCCTTAATAAGCATAATTGATAGTGCCGCTAGCTAGTAAGGGACTAAATCACGCGGATTTATATTTAAGGTCTTCCGTGGCATATCTTTGCAATAGTCCCCGTAAATAGAGCAGTCTTTGCTAGCTAAAGTTATAGCGGATTTAGCTTAGCAAATCGACTTTATAGCATTTAGCGAAGAGATTATAAGCTTAGGCGAGAAGCTAAAGCTTATAGTTAAGGAGGATAAGATTAAAGCTCTTTGCAATAGCTGCAACGAATATTATTAGCGCAAACGCTAACTTATATCTAATAAGCTTTAGAAGTAGTAAAAACTTTAACTATATAATATCCTTAATACGCAAGCCTCTATTATATCTCTACTAAGTTTTTTTAATCGTGTTTATTATCTAGATATACTATATAATAAATTAGCATTATTGCTCTTTCTATAAGTTCTACTCCGCAGCAAGGAAGGCTATAGCGCTATTTATAATATAATAAGACTATATTAAGAGATTCTAAAGGTGGCTTATTGCCCTAGTCTATAACTAAAGAATAGCTATTACTTAAAGGCAACGTATAATCTATTAATAGAATCGTTCGTAATCCCCTTAAAGAGTTAGCTACCTTAAATCTAGTAATTATAGCTAATCGTATGCTTATAGAATTCTAGTAGCTAATTAATAGGACTATATCTTTTAGTATCGAACTATGCATCTTGAAAATAAGCATAGCTTTATAGAGCTATGCTTTTAATGCGATAAATAGATTACTAATGCTATTAAATAGCAGAATTACTACTAGCAACACGTTGATAATTACGAAGAGCTACTAGCATAGTTTAATTAAATAAAGTATCGGTATATATCCGCAACTGCGGCTTAATGCATGTTTTGCCTCTTTAATCCGAAATTGCTTGCTACTATTAGGTATAAGTAATATAAGAATATCTATTACTAGAAGGAGCACTTAAATAACTACTTTCTAGAATTAGAGATAGCGTATATATTAACTATTAACAGAGCTAAAGCTATTCTATATCCTAACCCGCGCTATAGCTTAGCTTTCGGTTCTATAAATAAGCTATAGTATTATAGTTAAGACGCTTACTACTATAATCTTTAAAAATTTACTCTATAAGCATCTATAAACTATATATTATCAAAGAAAGAACTTAACTATTTTAGCGTACTAATAAGGCTAGACGAGAAAACGCAAATAGACTTCGTTAATAAGATTATAGAAATAATACCGTCTCTATACCTTAAGCCTATTGCCCCGGAGGATAATATAGGTATTAAGAGGAAGAGGGGAAGGCCAAGGAAGCAGTGCGTTAAATCATCTAAGGAACCGCGCTCCCTCTCTCGGAAAGGCGAGCCTAGTGCGAAAACAAAGAGAGGGCGCCTAAGGAAGTATGGCAGTAAACTAAGCCAGGCACCGCCCCTAATTGTTTAGCATAAGCTTAGAATTAAGGTAACAAGGGGACGACTAAGAAGGCGTTATAGTATATTATCCTTAGTATTATCTTATCGCTTAGCAAGCTCCTAAAGTTATAATATACTATACCTTGAGTCTAAAGATAAGTTAAAAATATCGACTAACAAGTCTAAGAGTAACTCTAATTATATGTTTATAAAGTTAAGCGAGTCTTTCTTTCTATAAGGGGGTTATTAGGTAAGTAATAAGAGAAGGAGGAAGAATAGTTATATAGTTCTATTAACTAGAGCTATTCCTTAGGTTGTTATTTATAATGCTAGGCATATAAGGCATATTAATCCTAGAATCGTTATGCTAGTAAACGCAAACCTCTTTATGCTTAGAAAAAATAAAAAGACCTAGAAAACGAACTAGCTAAAGAAAGATAATTTAGTTAGAGTCGTTACTAATAGAAATGTTACTATGGATACTAGTATAATCAAATGCGAGATATATTCTAAGTTAGAAATGCAAGCGAAGTTGGATATAAAGCTAAATCGAGTATAAGAAGCTAAAGCGTTACTATTACTATTACTAGGAGATATTACTAAAGAAGTATAAATTAGGCTTAAAGATAAGAATAAAGATGGTTTAGTGCGGTAGTATCTATGCTATGGAGCTAGAGTAAGTTTTGCTATTATTATAGATTCAAAAGGCATAATAGAAGGATTAAGAGCCTTTATAAAAGGTAATAGTAGAGAATATGCGGGCAACTCGTTCTTAGAGCAAGTCGTAGATACGCTAAGGTATAGTATAAGCCTTAGACGAATAGTGCAATTTTCGCCACTATTAAAGGAGCTAAATAGTCTAGTGGCATGCAAGCATTTTAAGGATATTCAGTCTATTTTAAAGAAGGAAGTAGAGAATACGAATTCTCTAATAAACCTTATTGCTTTACGGCGATAAGGAGTTTAATAGTCTATAGAAATTACGATATTATTTTAAAGATAACTCTTAAACTAGATAGATAGAGAAAGGCTACGTTAATGGACACTACTAGGATTAAGCATACTCCCTAGATAGTATTCGCAAAAATAAATTATTTAAATTAAGTTATAGTATTAACGTCCTTCTAATTCTCCTTTATAGCTATATGGTTTCTCGATAGTAGTTAACCTTTCCTGGCTTATTTAGTATTATATACTCCTTCATCCACCTAATATGTTTATTTGAAATTGTGGATTTACTTGCGAATTGTCCGCTCTAGGACTATATCTACTAAAACATTTATCTGTTAAGCTTAGGCCTCGCTTCTTTAAGATAGGCTAAGGCTTTTCTTATAGCATAATTATATTTCGTTATCCTAGCTTAACACTACTCTACTATCAACCTCCACTTCTCTATATTAATTCCTAGTCTTTCTCTATCTCTTTAAGCCTTTTCTATAAATTTCTATAGCTTGTTTATTTTTGTTTTAGCTTGCTATATTATATCCTTCTTCGATTCGGCTTGTTTCTACTATTGCTCGAGTTTTCCCGTTTATATTTCTAAGCGGTTTTGTAGCTTATAAATTCTCGAAGTAAAGCTACTACTACTTTTAGGATAATATATATACTCTTAAGTTAGTTAAAATGCGAATAGAATATATAATCTTGCATACTATTATAGCTACGCTTCTAGTAGTATGCTTGCGCGATTTTTCGTTTTTAACTGCTTCGAATAATAAACCAACTTCCTAGTATAACTCTTTTAGAGCATTAATTAAGTGATCGCTTATATTTTTAGAGAATAAGTGCTCTTTGTCGCTTAACCTCTTCTAAGCATATATATTATCGGGGATAGTTTTAAGTCGTACTTATAAGGGCTCTATTATAATCCCTAACCTATTATCTAAAAGCTTATATTAAAGAAAAAGAATAATAATATAGCGTAGGCCTTACTTAGATATTTTAATAATTTCTATCTGCATTTTCTATTCTACTCGAAGCAATTTAAATTACTTAGTCGTTAACTCGTTATTGCCTCTATAGCTAGCAAAGGGAACTTAGAATGCTTCGGATAAGGCTAGATTAGACGCATACTTAAGTAGTATCTGCCTTTAGCACTTGCTAAGATTCCTTGAAATTTAGCGAATCGATAAGGCGCTATTAATAGAGGCTTTTCCTAGATAAGCCATTTCTAGAGGAGCTATTTCCAGAGGAGCTATTTCCGGAGGCAGCCATTTAAATCCCTCTCTTTACTACAATAGCTAGAGAGGGTAGCTATTTAGATTAATCCTTAAACTAAAGCTTTACCTACTATATATATGCAATAAAATTCGTCTATAGAATATACTATTAAGCCCAAGTTTATAAACATCTTATCCTAATTATTTACCTATCTAAGAACTTTCTTGTATAATAATATAACTAACATCTTATCAACCTAAGCAATTTTAATTACTATGGCTTCCGAATCACCGTGGACTCTTAAACTCGAGCAAGCATCTAAGGGACGGTCCCTATTCTGCAAAATATATAAACTCGGTTATAAGAGCACTTACATTTCCGCACGATTAATAACATTAGCTTTATCTAATTATATACTAGCTATACCTAAATCCAGAGGCCTACTAGACTTGAATCCTTTGCCCTAGAGCAGCGATATACCACGAAACACAAGCCTCTTTACCAACCCATTACTAGCAACCCGACGCCCTAATCGTCTAGGCATAAACGCCTTTACCGTTCCCTTAAACGCTCCCCCGCCTGCATATTCGGGCCCAATATTCACGCCCTAGCAGCCACTAGAGCTTGCTACATTTTCAAATAAGCAAGCCGCACTAGTTGCTACAGGAATCATAAGCGAAGACCCCTATTCCTTCCTCGGCATATTTAACACCATTCTCCTAGTCAATAACTCCGGCTCTATGGCTAGCCGCTCATAGCGCGAAGTTTCACAAGCGCTTGCTATAATCACCCTAATTGTTACTAAGCATAATAGCGATAGTATAGACATCTACTTCTTAAATTATAAATCTAAAGATATAAGTAAACCGTTTAAGGGAGTTGCAAGTACGGGATATAAGGGTATTAAACGCGCTATTATAATTACTAAGATCTTCGAACGCGTAACACTATAAGGGGGAACTCTTACCGGTATTTATATGCATAATATCTTAAGGCCTTACTTAGCAAAATTAGAAAAGGCAATAGGGGAGGGCAAGGAAATCAAGCTAATAAATCTTATCGTTCTCACGGATAGCATCTCTTTAGATAATCTAGAGTTAGTACTACTATTTATAGCAAAAAAATTAAATAAGTTTAATGCGCCGCCATTTCAGGTTAGTATATAATTCTTTTAGGTAGGCAATAAGGAGGGCGCGAAGGAGGCACTTAAGGAGTTGGATAATAAGCTGAGCAATATAGTTAAGGGTAGTGTTAGGGATATTGTTAATACTATTACCTAGACTAGTGGCAGTAGCTCTAGCGAAGGTGGTGTGGGCTTGACTAGTGATAGTATTCTAAAGGTTTGTTTAGGAAGCGTAGTTCGGCGTTTAGATAGACGAAATAGAGCATAAGATCTTGCGGAGGACTATATAATTGCTCGTCTCGTTCTACACGGTTCCGTATCTGCGATATAAATTTAAGTTTTACTACTTATCTAAGTATAATATATACGAACTAGTAACTTGCTACTAATTACCGCCGTCTACTATAAAGGTTAAAAATTCCTATGCAAATAATAAAATACGCTAAGCAAACTAGCCTAATATATTAACCTAGCTATTATAACTATAATATAAAGTATCTAGTAGCTACTACTAAAAATGTTATATCTTTAAGGGTACTATCTTTCCGGTATTCTAGTAGTATAAACTATAGTACTAACTAAATTAAGGCTCGCTATTAGTCTTATCTACTTTAAACCTATCTTAGCATTTTATATATCTTAACTATAAAGTATAAGGCTATAGATAATAAAGCAAGCTATAGAAAGTCTAAGCTTAGAGTATATAATAGCTCTAAGCAGCCTAAGGGCTAGTCTATGGAGTCTATAGAAAAGAGTAGTAGTAGTATAAGAAGTTACTAAGACTATAATTAATAGCTAGTATAGTTTTTAGAGCTTTTTATTATAATAGAATCCGTAGTAGATAAAAGGGATAGTTAATCCTTATATTAAAATTGCAATGCTTAAGTAATTAAGGCTATTACTTAGGGTTAATATAGCTGCGCTATAGTTTAATATAATATAAAAGGAAGCTAAGAGAATAAAGCAGATAACGATGCTTAAGAAAAAGATTAAGAAGATAATAATATTACTTAGTTTAATATTTAGATACTAAGGATAAACCTTGCTCTATATATAGAATAAAAGAGCTGCGAAAATAATAGCACTAAGAAGGTAAGTATATATATTTATAAACTTGTTATAGATATATCTTAAGCTCTTTAATAATTAGTAGTAATATCTAGAAGGAGGGCGATAGCCGGTAAGTATAAAATTATTATTATATTATTAAGTAAGCAACTAGTGCTATAATAATAAGGGGAAGAGATTAGTAGCTCTTTTAGCATAAATTTTTTCTAGTAAATAGTATATCTCTAGAAGCTATACCTTATATTAATATAAATGCAATCTTAATTTATATAATATATCGATTATAGTATCCTTAACTACTATATACTTAACTATATCTTTAAGGGCAAATATTAGAAACGAAAATATAATAATATTACTTTATACTAGTTTAAGCTAATTAAACTTTTATAAAAGGTGCTAAGTAGTTAATATTATATATAGTTACTTATAAAATCGGCTTTGCGTTATCTTACTTTAAAACTATTTAAGCATTAACTACTATAGCTATTTTTAGCTAACGCTATAACTAGCTATATTTATATAAGTGCTTAATCTTTGCAATAGGTTTATAGTTTTATTAACACTAGTTATATAAAAAGAATATAAGAGGAGATAATAATGCAAATAATATATTATTTAGAGATAACTAGTATTAATTGCTAAACTACTAAGCAACTTTATATATTCGATAGTTATAATTATAATAGAAGGCAGAAAGAATGCTAATTAAATATATAATTATTGCAAAAAGCATTAGAAGATAGAAAATCTAATATAAGCTTCTAAATATATCGAATTTGCTAGGCTTAATAGACTTAAGCATCTGCATCTATATATATATAATTATTAATACTCTTAATTTAAAGGTCTTAATTATACTTTATAATACTTACTAAATAGAGGAAGACCCTTAGCAATAGTAAGACTCTTTCGCTAATATAATATACTATACTAGACTGCTTTACTATTTGCGACTAACTAAAGAGCTTAATTCCATGCATAATAAGAGCGAAGCCTATAAGCCTTATACTAACGAAAGTATAAATATAAAAGGTATGCTAATATAAACCTTAGAACCTAGGGTTTACTTATATAATAATTATCGCAATTCCAAGTATAAGTATTTGCAAAGAGTAAGTATTTATTAGCTTTTAAAGATTATAGTCCTAAGATAGCAAGCAAATATACGCGCTATTGCTTAATATATTTATCGTAGCATAGGCTTATAATAGAAGATTATATAAATGCTAGATATAAATTTTCTAATTATTAATATAATAATCCCCACGAAATCAAGCCTTAGCTATATTTGCGAAACCCCGATTAAGTAATTTAATAAGGTATAAAACGTTGCTAATATATCGAGATATATTATAGCTATTAAAAGATAAAATGCAAATATAAGCCGATTATTAATGCTAGAATCTAAGTAATAAGCTTAGAAGTATTTAGCAAGTAGACTTTCGGCTATAAGGAAAAGAATAGTAAGCAATAAATGCAAATAGATATTAATAGACTTGTTATAGAAGTATAGCTAGCTAGCGAAGTATATATAAGCTAAGTTTAATTTAAGGCAGTAGCTATAGTAAATAAAGATATTATTTTAATACTATTCTAGTATCTTATTATAAGAGAAGAGAGATAAGCGAATTTCCTTAACTATGCTTATTATTAATAATATCGTTAGCTTTCTTACTTCTACTATTAATATATCTATAATTTGCGCAGCTTAAACCTAGTTTAAGTTATTATTTAATATCGATCGATATTCTTAATAATAATTACTCTATAATATGCTTTAATATTATAAAAGGGATGCTATAATTTCTAAAACGGCGTAAACTAGAAGGAGGCCTATACTGCTAAGTGCTATTTTTAGAGGTGGGTTTAGTTAGAAATAGCATTAAATTACTTAGTTATAGTAGTTTGCAAAATCGGCTTCGCGTCGTTTCGCTTATATATATAAACTACTAGCGCCACTTTTAGCTAACGTTAAAATAGCCCTTATAAACGGTTGCTATATAATATTAGCTATTAACTATATCTTATTATAATACTAAACGTTTCTAAAGCTAGGAATAACCCTAGGAAATATACCCTTAACCTTACTTTCCTAAATAATATAAAAGTAGAAGCGCCTTTTCCTTCTTCTCTTTAGCAGCTATATATAGCGCTATTAATTTAGACCGAGAGCTATATTTATAGTTTTCTAGCTTTAAATTCTTCTAGTCTAATTATACTAGGGTAGTTGCTTTTTAATAACTAAGGCTTAAGTAATAGTAATTTGCGGTTTATAAGCTTCTTAGGTTTTAGGATAATAATGCTAAGGAAGACTATTCTTTATCGAAGCCTAAATGCGGTTTTAATTAACGAGAATATAAAACTTAAAAGACTAGCTAAGCTAGATAAGTAAAAGATAAATCTAAAGTATTTATAAGTGGTGAGTAGGGGGTAATCTTATCTTGCGTAAACGATTTAAGCTAGGCAAAGCACCGAAGCTGGTGACCTTAATTTCCAATAAGTGATTCAGCGTATATCTTAGGGCCGAAAAGAACTAGACCTTAGCTGTTAACCGCAGATCCAACTCTTGTAGACAAAATAGAGAAGGAGAAATTATAGTTATAACTATGATGATTCTAGGAGCCTCTTAAAAGGAATATGTTTTGTATTTAGATCGATCCACAATAGATAGAAATCAGAGTCAAACTCCTGCTTATTATAATAGTGGCATAATACTTTATACTTCTCGATAACGCCGCCTAGCACTGCTATAAAATCTATATCCGAAAATTTTAAGAGACTTCTAGAAAATCTTAAAGAGCTCTTAGATAGCTTATATAAAACTACCTTATTCTCCTAGAAGATAAAAAGCTAGAGCAATCTAGACTTTAATAGATTATATACTATAAATAATCCTTTATATAGTCTACTTTATTATCTAAATTAAACTTTCAAGCTATTTACTCTTCCCCCGCGGAACTTCTTAATAAATATTAAATCACTATCCTTCTTACTAATCCCCCTTAATAACTTAAGTGCTAGCTGCTTCTTCTACTTCTTACTCGGAATAAGTTTTGCATACTATTTATTAGGAATAAGATAGATAATAACTATAATAGGGAGCGATAAGGCGCTAAGAATAATAGAGTAGCCCTATTATGCACTATTAAGAGGCCGTATATAGAAGGCTTTGCCGCTAACAAAAATAATTATTATTTAGCTACTAATTATAATTAAGTTTATGCTAATAAAGAACTAGTTATAGGTTATACTTTCGAAGATATTAAACTTATTATTAAGGCGGCGATTGCTTTATAGTATTAGTCGTTATATCTTATAAGCTTAAAAGAATAGAGGTAGGGAAGGATATATATACTTAAACTTATTAAAAATTTGCATCTATATAAACGTATTAAAAACTATAGTTTTTAACTATTCTATCTCTTGCCCGCCTTTCTCTATACCGGGAACTGCCTTATACCTAAAGATCTGCTTGCCTCCGAAATACAGAGTAAACGTAATTATAAGTTAAAATATAGCTTAGCCAATAATTATTTTCTATATATTAAGCATAATAAGAGAAGCGGATTTCTTCTTAGGTTTATGGTTTAGGATAGCGCAAGTTAAAGGGTTAGTTGCTAGGGCTAGGGCAGCGAAGGTGTTTATTATTAGGTTTACTTATAATAATTAAACGGGTAAAAGTATAGATTCTTTATCTAAAGATACGATAGCTAAGATAAAAGTTAGGAAGATAGCGGTTATATTTACTATTAGTTAGAACTATAGTTTGTTAGCCTTTAATTCCTCCCTTTAGCTTTGCTATAAAAGAATATACTTAGAGGAATTTCTTTATAGCGTTATTAACTATATAACCCTATATAAAAGCCTTAACAATCAAAGCGAAATTATTATCTATAACGATAATAGCTAATGCCTCCTTAGCGACTTCTATACTTATAATACTTATAAAGAATCTAATATTAGCTATCTTAAGCGCAAGAGCATTATTAATACTATTTCTAGTTATAGCGATAGTTTCCCCGAGTTCCTTTAAACGCTTTACTAAGATACGTTTATCCTTAAGAGAAGATTAAGCAAGGACTTATAGCTTAGGGATTATAGCGTCTATATCTTTTTAGCTTAATTTGCGGAACGTAAAACCTTCTATTATAATATTGCTAGTCTTAGGAGTATAAATGCCGCATTCTTTAGCAATCGCTTGCGCAGTTTAGACATTGTTGCTAGTAACTATATAGATAAAGACACTAGCGTTCTAGTAGTCTTTAACGGCTTCTAGGATACCCTTTCGGAGCGGGTCTTTAATACTTACTATCCTTAAGAGTATTATGCTATGGAAGATAACTATAAAGTCTACTTAAGTGGAGTTTTTAGCTAAGACTCCCTTTGCCAGTAGCTAGCTTTCGTAATCCTTATATAAAAGAGCGATTATGCGGAGACTTTGTAAAGCATAAGTTAAGATAATATTATTAATAGTAATAGTATCCTTAGATATTAAGGCAATTTCGGTCAAAATCGGGCTTGATAGGTTACTAAGGATATTAGTATATTTATCTAAGAGGATTTCGGATGCACCTTTAGCATAAACTCGGAATCCACTAGAAGAGAGCTTTATAATATATACTATATACTTAATAGCGGAGTTAAAGGGAATAGCTTATATAATAGTAACGTTAGATCTTTCTTCCGAAAGAGGGCTAATTATAAGATATATACAAGCGAACTTAAGAAAGGCAGTTTCTATCTTCAATCCGATAAATATTCTATATCTATTAATATCTTCTTTAAAAGCGGTAGAATTAAGGATAACCGATTGCAAGAGGAGATACTTAGCTTTAGCATTTAATTTAGAGAGAAAGTCGGCAGCGGGAATAGTATCCTTAATATTAGCGCTTATTTAAGATAGTTTCTTAATATCCTTAGTACTAATATCCGAGACTCCTTTATTTAATACGCTTTTAATATTATCTATAGTATATGCTTTCTTGCCGAATTAAGTATTATAGCTAATTATTGCGGCTACTATAGATATCTTATTCTTTATCAAGGTCCTAGTCTTATTAAAGCAAATAGTAGTTGCATTTCCTATCGTTTTATAGGATTTAAGGACTTAAATAAGATTATTATCCTTTAATATCCTTATAGTAGTAAAAGCAAGTGCAAGGGTAACGGCAAGTAGCAAGCCTTCTAGAATAGCAACTATAATAATAGTAATAGAGATAATAAAGATTTATAGGAAGTTTTAACCCTTCTTAGAAGGAGTTAATAGGCTGCCTTTAAGCTGCGCAAGGAATTTAATAAAAAGGATAACAAAGAGTAATAACGCCACTATACTACTAAGCTTTGCAATATACTTAGTAAGTATATTAAGCTTCTATTATAGTAGAGTAGCTTTCGAATCTTCTTTAAAGGTTATTATTATCTTCCTAAAATTAGAGTTAATACTAACTATAGTAACTATAAAAGTGCTAACGCTTTCGGCTATTTTGCTACTAGAAAGAATAAAGGGATTAAGCTTCTTAATATCTTAACTAGCTTTAATAGCGCGATATATATCTTATCTTAATATTTTCTTTATAAGGTTAAATTTGCTTATAATAGAAGACTTATTATACTTAATAGAATAGCCCTTAATAAGAACCCTATCTATAGGCACTATATCTCTTAGCTTAAGATATATAATATTACTAACTATAATATTATAGATAGAAATTTCTTACGATTTGCTAGATTAAATAACTTTAACTATATAATCTTCCTTCTTTTTATTTAGCTTTATAAACTATCTCTCCTTTTACTAGTTATTTAGCATCCTAACTATAACTATAATTATAATAGCAATTATAATTGCTACGCTTTCTACTTATTTTACTTGCGCTTCTCTAGGCTTATATTTTTGCTTAAAAGTTTAATAAAGTCTTAAGGCAAGCGAGACTATAGTAGTAACTATAAAGAGAATTAGCACCTTATCGTTATATATAATCTACGCTAACTCTAATAAGCTTTTCGTCTTCTTATCTAAAAGCTTATTATTTGCGAATATATATTTATAATCGACGAATAACTTATTATTTTTCTTTATAAGCATAGACTTTATAGTCGACGCTTATACGAATAAGCCTAGCTTCGGGGTAACTTCTCTTATTAATAAGCTCGCAGCTACTCTCGCGTCTTTAAAACTAATAGTCTTATCTAAAGTCGTCTTTTTAAAGCTTAGTCCGCTTATAATACTCGACTATAAGCCTTTCTCTAGTCCTATAACGCCGCCGACTGCATAGAAGGCGCTAAGACTCTTTGGGTTTAGGAATTTGGATAGAACGCTAGGTATATATACGAAACTATTATTATAGACTTCGAATAGATATTTGGTGCCTAGATCTAGTGTTAATGCTTTAGTATTATATAGGATCCCTTTAGTAGTAATTTTAATTTCTTTATAGTAGATTGCTACTAGGAGTTTAGGGGTAATGCTTACGTCGATATATAATAGTTTAACTAAAAGCATGTTTATCTCTAGTTTTAAGCCTTTTTCGATATCCGATTTCGCTATACTAGGAACTAGTTATATTAATTTCGAAGCTATAGCTAAGTTAAGGAAAGTTGCAATTCCTTGTTAAGTTATTATTAGTTTAAGATATTTAATAAAGAGAAAAATAGGCCTTAAATACTAACCCTAGAAGAAATTAAGCTATATTACTATATATATAACTTCCCTTTAGCCTTATAAGCTATAAGCTATAGTTCTTTCTCTCTATCTTTAAAAAAGAACTTATAGCATGGCTATTTTTGCTACTATACCTACTTTAACACGTAGCTAGCCTTATAGTTAACCTTGTATTATTAAGGGGGGAAAAAAGCCATTTCTGCTGCCATATTACTTCTAATTAGGCAGCTAGTCTTATAGTAACACTTTTACCCTTAATTAGTTAGGAATAATCGTATAATATTATTAAACTACTTAATAAGGCTAGATTATTAACTAGAATATATTAAACCTTTAGCCTTCTAAAATTATAGATATTATCTTTACTTTCGGCGCTTACTCTTATAAAAGTATATATAAGGATAAGGGTTTACTTTAGCTAAGCTATAATAAGATAAAAATTAGGAAAGCAAGCTTTAGGCATTATAAGACGAGGATAAGTTAAATATTTAATTAAGATATGCTATATAGCATCTAATTATAGTACTATAGTCGGGGAAGACACGGAAGCGGCTAACCCTTAGCAAGTATAACGAAGGATTTCTTAGATCGCTTAGTAGCTATATAATTATAGGGCTACTATAGTTAGTCTTTGCAACGTGCAATAGAGAATTTTCTAGATCGCTTAGTAGCTATATAACTGCGTGGCTACTGCTATTTGCCTATTTGCAATATATAATAAACGAGGGTTTAATAGAAGCTAGTAGAATAAGATCCTACCTTATATTTTTATTAATATATTAAATAAGTAGCTATAAGTAGTAAGCAGATAGCTCTATTAACTATTATCGTTATAAAGTTTAGGTCTTAGCGTTAAAGAACTTAAGGGATATTTTAGACCGAATTATATTTTAGCGATTATATTAATTTGCTATACTAAAAGTTTTGCAATAAACTAGGCATTTTTAAAGTTTTTTATTATATATCGCAAAAGGGCGATTAGCCTAGCTATATCGCAACGTAGCTAGTAAGTAGGCGGTTTTAATTTCTTTTTCGATTAACGAATATTATAATATAGAATTCGCAATTTAATATCTTTTTAATAGTTCGATAATTATTTAACAAATTATCTATTAACTTAAATATCTAGAACGCGAACTTAATGTATTAGAATCTTATTAATTTCGAGACTTCCCTAAAGAGATTGAATTTTCTATATATAAGCCTTACTTTAAGCTCTTAAAGTTAAAGCTCTTTACTTTAACTTTTAAAAAGAGAATATTGCCTTATAGCATAGAAACCGATTTTAAAACCACTAAATTATCTATATTAAATATAAAGTATAACGGCGCGAGGAGGTCGGTAAACTAATCTTATTCGCAGGCTATCTTATAGAGAGCAAATACAAGGAGGAAAGAGGTTCTTAGGGAACCCCTTCTTAAATAGGCTAAAGGTTAGCGCTTAGGCTACTATCGTTGCTAGAGCAATAGAAACTAACCTTAGCCTTAGGCCTCTTACCGTTATGTATATCTAGCCTTAAGCCTCGAAGTATATAACCTTAGCCTCGCGCCCTAT
>JAPZPB010000696.1:0-16840 GCA_037952635.1 Bryoglossum gracile | reverse complement strand
CTTTCCCCCCCTTTTTTGCCCCCCCGGCGTGAAATAAGTTAAAAAAAAGCCCCGGCCCCCCTCCCCCCCCCCCCCCCCTGCCCCCCCCCCCCCCCCCCCATGTATGCCTTGTTCATAATTTGCAAGGCAGAAATCGTGGACCCCTGGGCGGCATGAAGACTCGAATAAGTCCGCTCCCGCTCTGATGAGTTCAATCACAACGCTTGTGTATCTTCTCCTCTAATCGGCAACATTCGAATCTTCAGGACGAAAGGTGGAAATACAAAGCATTGCTCGCTCCCATATACTTGCGTCCTCAAAATATTGGCTGTTTGGATCTCCTACGTGGTGTAGAAGAAGCGAGGCCATTTGAACGCTTGAAAGGGGGTGTGACATTGGTATATCTCCTGTCACAAGAGGCGTAATCTTGGATAAGTCGAACGGCTTATTGTGGGAATATATTAGCGATAGGGGCTACTTGGGTCTCTTGGATCCTGGCGGATAAGTAGGAGGTTAGGTTGAATTTCATAGCGCACTGCAAATGGGAGAATAGCTCTTTACCTTTTGCCGGTGGTCGAGCTTCCGTGCAGGTTCGTCTCTAAAAAGTTCGACTTTAAGCGTTTGGCTATCTTCTCTATCACTTACTTTATCTCTTTCTTCGTCGTTTTCTTCGTCGCTTTCTTTGTCGCTTTCTTACCTTTATTTGTTGTTCGTGCCGTGACCTTGCTTTATTTCCAGGGGGTTTTCAGAATGTCTTCTGGGCTTGCTCTAAACTGTATTGTATAGAGAAGGTCCACTGCTTTCAGGGTAAAGCTATATACGCGCCTGTGAAGTCGGTGTGTACTATATTCTCTCTAGACTAGACTAATAGCGACCGTTCTACACCCCCTCCTCTCGCTTCACAGAGTTCGAGATTGACTAGGATACAAGTTTCTAAACGGTTAACAAGTGCAACCCTAGGTCGGTGTGGTATACTTAATCCAGTATACCTTGCTCTCGTTCTCAAGTCATTCCACAAAGTTGCTCTGTGGCATTTGCTTGGAATTTGAAGGGTAAAACATCCATTCAAATGTCTTTTGGTAGGCTGGTGCTACCTGCTCAACCCATATGTCGTCGTTTCATATTAGAGCTCTTTCAAGAATAATCTCCGCAGCCGAGAGCGGCATTTTCTTTTTTTCTTGCTTCTTTCTTGGAAATCATGAAGGCTTCAACTTGTGCACGGTCTTCAAGTTGGTTCCCGGGAGTCTGCTGGCTGTCATCCAACGAAGAATGACAATTTCCTTCCGCGGTGATTTCGAGGCGGGCGATAAGCTAAACGAGCGCCTCGATCTGAATCGGAAGCTCTCGAGATGGCTCAACGTATTCCTGGCTTGGTCTTTTGTCAACGACAACATGCTACTTTGACTTTGGCAGTCTAAATTATCAAATCGAGTCGACTGATTCAGTACATATTTGTCAAGTTTATTGCTATGCCACGATCAGTAACTTTCTTGAGTAATAATAGACGGTCACATACCTGAGAGACAGCAGAACATGGCTGATTTGAACCCCAAGAGTCGGTTTTCCAACGCCAAGAGCTCTTCTGCAGACCAGGCAGCTTTGATAGCATGGAATACGCTTTTCCATGCTCTGTGCTCTGTTCTTTCCCTTGAATTTTAATTTTTCCAGCCTTTCCTGGATTTCTTCTGCAACGTTAGCCGCATCAATGATGCGGCATCATTGCACATCCGACTGAAGTTCTCCTCGGCACATCATGCCCTGCAACCAGGAGTCCTAGACTAAAAGAGACAAATTGAATGTGATAAGTAAACAAGCCGAGCAGCTGGAGCGAGAAGGGTCCCAATTCAGTTCGAGGAAGAGCGATTGCGATAAAGTGAGAGGATGGGCAGCACTTCCCCAGGGATTGAGGTGCGAGCCTGCACCTGGGCCTGGCATCCTGAAATACATATCCGGTTGGTTCTCTAGTGAGGGGGTATATAGCCCTGCAAGCTGGGCTGTTCGAAGTATGCACTGTTCAGCCTTAGTTGAGACAAATCTCTCTCAATGAGGCTGTGCATGGCCTGCGAATTTATTTGTATTCAATGAGAACATTAGCTAAAGCGAACGCCGAAAGCGTTCTCCCAACTTCCCCATTACTCTCTTTGGCTCCTATTCCCATTTCCAGTTGTGCTTCTACCTCGTACAGTACACGGATTTCCTTTGCCCGCTGAATCTCCGAGATCTCACGCATATCCGCTCAGAGTTTCCAACTTTCCAGTGGTATTACTCCCGTGATACTTGCAGTATTTCAAGGTATCACCAACGCAACCGTATCTTTGAGGCCATAGTTTACTTTGCCATTTATTAAAGCGATTTAGAGGTAAAACAACAGTAGCAGGCCACAGGTTGATTCGGCCCAAGTCGATGTGAGTGCCTAGTCTTTGTATACCAAGAAGTAGTTTCCTCTGCAACAGGCAGTCTTTGTCACGTCACGTTATGCACCTAGGCTGGCTGACTAATGTTGATTGTCTTACCAAATAATATCCTGGACAAAATCGCGATAACTTCTGTCGTCAAGACTGCATTCACACTCTTTCCAATCTGCAATTATGGCTACAACCTCTGAAGAGCATCTAATCAGGTCTAACCCGATCAAAGAAGGGCTAGCCAACTTCTATCGCCAATTTGGAGCAATATGTTCTCACCTTAATATCCCCTCAGCGTCCGATCAAGTACAAATAGTCTTTTCAGAGGCTCACACAAGTGGTATTGCTCGACTTCATACATCTATATTACCAGCTAACATATATAGTGACTAAATCCCTAGTGCTTCGCCTTTTTCAAGATCTAATGGTCGAACCAGCGGCTCAAATCCTTCGTTCACGAATTCGTAACACAGACCCCCTCTTTGGTGACCTTGCTGCCCTATACACTCTGGCGAATTCGGATCAGTTAGACAGCACATTGTCTATCCATTTCGTGCAACAGATTGTGAGGAATAATGATACACCACTAACCTGGAGTGATGTGGATATTTGGCATGCTGTGTTTGAGTTGGTCGCACAAGCAATTCCTGTTACGCCTCCTCCGACTGCCTTGGAGAATGCCATCTACGATACACCACTGCGACCCAGCTCAGCTTCCCAAACGGGGACCGAGCAGAAACACAAAGTGCTCGACCAACGAATTATCGAGGAACTCGTAGGACGTGTCTATGACGATGTTGGGGGGTTCTACGAACGATACTTTGAGAAAAAGGACTGGTCGAATAAGGCGAGTGATATCTACGAAAAGTCCAGAGCCCAGTATGCAAACGATCACTGGAAAGGTTGCCCGGAACCTGCACTTCAAGAACCTTTTTTCAAATGGTTTATGGGGCTCCAGGATGCCCTCTTTAGCGGGCTTCGCTCCAAATACTACACATCATGGAGTAAAGCGTTGAGAGGCTCTAAGGCGGATCGCCAGCTTGATATTTTCCTCGCTCCCGCCGACGCTACCTTAGAAGATGGTAGGCACAACTGGTCAACTGTACTTGTTATCGGGGAACACAAAAGTAATCCTGAAGACGATAGTTCGATGGGTATACTAGTGCAATTAGCGGGTTACGCGCGTGAGGTATTCGGAGGTCAACCGGATCGACGATTTGTCCCTGGTTTTACGATTTGCGGAAGCTTTATGCGGCTCTGGGTATTCGATAGATCTGGCTCATATAACTCTGTAAAATTCGATATTCACAAAGAGCCAGAGCAATTCATCAAGGTCCTTGCTGGCTATGCGCTAATGTCCGATGCGGAATTGGGTTTAAACACGTTTATCAAGCGTGACGGCAGCAGCAAGTATATCGATGTGCGTGGAGAGAGGATTTTTCTAGAGGACAACCCGATCGCCTCGACAAAAGCGATAGTATGCAGAGGAACAACATGCTATCGAGGAAGGAGAAGTGGGTTAATAGACTGGGAGTATGTGGTCAAGTTTTCTTGGCCGTCTAATAAAAGGCAACAGGAGGGAGAGTTATTAAAGTTGGCTCTAGAGAGAAAAGTCACAGGTATTGCTAAATGGTTTTACCATGAACAGATTGACATCGATGGGAGTAAAGACACTATTGCAAGTCTGCGGATAGGCATGAAATTTGAGCGACCACGGAAACTCTCCCGCCATGCTACTTGGGTCGGTGGTGCTAGTACAAAGTCTAGCCGAGTGAATTCAGAAATGGGAGGTAGTCTCCGGGGGAAATCCAGATCCAGCATGGCCAGACTCAGAAATACCAAAAGCAGCACCACAGTTTCGACTCCCAAGCCGAAAAGAAAACGAGACAAAGGATCTGCACCTGAGAGTGGTGCAATAGAGAGATCCAAATTGGGCAACAGTCCGGCGACGAATTTTGAGGCGGTCGTGAAAGAGCACAAGCAAGACATTTCCAGCGTCCAGACTATCGAGGAACTAGAGGCTAATAGCCTGGCTGGCCGGAGGAGTGAGACATATGGCAACCGAATACACACTTGCTTAATAACTTCACCAGCTGGACGACCACTTCATTCATACGAATCAGCCGGGGAGCTTATAGAAGCGTTTCGCGATGCTATTGCGGGCCATAAGTCCCTTCTACAAGATGGGAAGATGCTCCATCGGGATATCTCTGAAAATAATATCATCATTCTAACCCCTGCTGCTAAAGGAGATCCGAAAGGGATGCTAATTGACATGGACTTGGGAAAGGAGTTGAATAGCGCGCCTAGTGGGGCCAGTCACCGGACTGGAACTATGCAATTCATGGCAATCGAGGTGCTTCAAGGCAAGGGCCACACTTATCGGCACGATCTTGAATCATTCCTTTATGTTTTTATATGGGTGTGCGTTCGCTCTGGTCACGATAACATGAGTATCGGGCAAGACAACAAGGGGCCAAGGCTACTGGCAGTGAGTATGTTGCGGCAATGGTACACGGGGACATATGAGCAGGTCGCACTTGTGAAACTTGGCCACATGGATAAAAACGGAATTGAGAAGGTTATCGCAGGGTTTGCTCTCGAGTTCGAGGGCCTGAAACAGTTGGCTCGCGATCTCCGAGATGTCCTCTTTCCAATTAAGCGCGGAGCAATCTTTACAGGAACATTCCATGACACCGGTAGAATGTACGATGGGATGCTAAATGCATTCAGCAAAGCAATAGACTGTCTGGGGAAAGAGGAACTGGCAACTGCATAGGCGCGGATGCATTGTGGGGAGTTTTTGGGGCGTTTGCTGTATGTATATCCTCTAGGGGGGCTGTACAATACATGATATTAGATATGCCCATGAACGCGCGACTTGTTATATCACATCATGGTTTCCGGTATAGACGTTGCGCCTCGTGTGTTTCCTTTCAGTGACTTGATGAATCACTGTTCTGAAACCATACTGTACCTACAGTAACTAACCCTGCCAAACATGGCCTTCAACTTATCCATGTCAAAGGGTCAGTTGTAACTCTGCCTGTAAGCATTTAGGGGAGGGGTTGAGCCGGATTAAATTTTACCAATAGTCAATTTCTTCTTTTGCTATGTTACCTCAGTCTTTCGCTTGATGTATCTGATGGCTGTAGGCAGAGTTATTATGCTAGAAGGAACTCTGGGACCCAAGCTAACCCATTCAGTCCTCATCGCCGCCAACCGAAGCAGGCTTAAGACATAGGCCAGCAGGCTATACTCAAACACTTTATACATACTGTCTCTCTCTCTCTCTCTCTCGCTCTCTCTCTCTTCAAAATAACATTGCCTACTCCCACAAATCACATAGCACTGGTTTCACCCAGAAATGCCCTCCCCCCTTAACCCACTCCTCAGCACCTCAGCCATCACATGCCTATTGCAGTTTCCCTCTCCGCGTTCTATTAATGAGTAATGACGCGGCTCATGCTTTCCCTCCTATAAAACTGTAACGTCAAATCATACCTACCTTCTCTTACTCACTCACAAGACCAAACTTCAACTCCAGATCTCCCAAATCAAAGCCCTCAAAGCGCAAGTGGGAGGACAGATAACGGGCTTCCGCTTCTTTGGCTCGGCCGGGGCTGGTACGATGTTCACTAGTGCCCGTGGAGCCTTCACAACGATGATGAATCCTACGAACAAAGCGAGATTTGAGTTATCTTAGTATCTTGCGTGATCTGCTTTAAATTACTGAACTATTTGTACCCAGGAAGTTGTGACGCAAAGGTAGGAAAGCGAATGAACTTGGAGAAAACAGGACTTGGGAGCGAGAGGACGGACAATAGAGATTCTTTTGAGGTGAGGGGTGGAGAGTTGGGATTTAAATCGCTGGAGGTTGGAAGATATGGCCTTAAGGTAGACGGGGAATCAAATAAGAGTTCTTAACATCCAAGCAATCCCAAGACCCAAGTCAATAGCCATCCTCCAAACTCAAATCCTTGAGAACCTTCCAAATCTCCCAAGAATCCTCTCTCAATTCCATCCCCTTACACTATGTTATACCTTCCCCAATAAGCGAATGAAACGCTGCAATAGGTATCTTATTACTTATCTCACGTGGCCCAGACCACGCCCGGACAACTTCTTGCAAGCAGATCTACAATTTCCACTTTATAGCAAGTAATCATTGCTACCCGCCAGCCTCTCCAATAGCCTAGCCGCTGTTAGAGAGTAGGGGATGTGCTTGTAAACAAGACGCAGGTGCTACATATTGATGTTTTAAGAATCTCAAACTACTAATCGTTGGCAAAATCAATAAAGACAGTCAGACAACAATAACAACAATAACAACACTCCAACCAACACCCTACACAAACAGCAACCAGGTTCCAACTCTTACCCCACTCAGGAGAAAGTTTAACTTTAAGATTACACAAGACCACTTTTCTACGGTTTATAGAACACCCAGTTAGCGGCAGCACGACTCTGCTTACACAGAGTAGGTCAGTAACCTGGTTGTCGTTTGTGAAAGGGGGGCTGGAGGGAGGAGGTTTTAAAAATGGGAGAGGGCGGTGCACAGACCACTTGGGGGTTGGAATTCAGGTCTGACTTATTGGGAGTGGGAGTCCTGGGGTTGGAGATTCTCTTGGAGATCGGCGGTTGTGGTGGCATGATCTGCTTTTCCTACGTACAGGTGTTCTGCTGAGTTGGTATAAAAGGGGTTGCCAAGAAATACAGTACTGTACTAAGTCTCGTCAGCTGTTTTTCTGACTCCGAGTTAGCCGTCATGGCATCACCCTCCCCTCACTCAGCCCATCCCCCTCCCCAAAATTACAAACGCCCAATCTCAAGCCAAAGCCATCAGGTGGTAGTAATAGTACGAGTGAGGGACGAATTAGTATTAAGTGTAACCAGCACCCGAGACAGCCAGTTCTCCCCTAACACCCTAATTTACACACGAAAGACCAATTTCAAGGTAATCCGGAACGCCCTCAGCCACTCCTGCCCCATGAGAATCCAACCTTGCTGAAGCCAAACACCCTTCCAGGAAAGCGAAACCATCCAGTAATCTTATAATACAGCCTCTAGCCCTAGCCCCCGTTTCCCCCTAATCTCAATTATCCTCGTGAAGCATTAACTTCCACATTATCAGCATCCGCCTTGAACTGCGCTGTCTTCCTATCGCGGGCATAACGAGATGTAGTATCCCCATACCACATAGTCCCCAACAGCCTATCCCAAAAAGTAAAAAACGGTTGCGAGAAATTTGTCTTGATGCCCCAACTCTGATGATGAATATCATGGTATCCCGCATTATTACTCGTCACGTGTTGGAGGGGATCCCAGGGTAAAGAGTAGCCGCAATGGTCGTCGACGGTTTTGATGGTCGAGAAGGCGAAGAAGAGCATGCCTTGGCGAGCAGTGAGGAAGCCGAGCTTGTAGCCAATGGAGGCACCTAGCGTGTCAAGGAGGAAGCCTTCGAAGGGATGATTGTAGAGAGCGCCGAAGGCGTAGGGGACGTAGAGGCGGTGGTGGCGGGAGTGGAAGGTTGCTGGGAGGGGGTTAGCGAGGGGCGAGATTTGAAAGAGGGGAGGGGGGAAGTACTATAGAGCCATTTGTTCATATGCATTGCGCGATGGAGGAAGTATTGCCATGTGTCGACGAAGAGAATGGCTATTGAGAATTGCACTGCCGGGACAATGACCCAGTATAATGCCTTTGCGGCAACCACCTCCCAGCTGGCGAACGCAGGGACTGGAGATCCGCTGACAATATCTAGACCCAGAGAGAGGGAAGGGTATCGTCCTCCAGCAAGAGCTCCAGCTAGCATTGGATGCGATACTGCGATGTTCTTTGAGATTGCGGCTGCATTCAATCCGAGCAGGCCGAGTAGCTGCGGCAGAGCCCTCTGTGCAATTCTCAATCTCTGAGCCCAGCGAGCAATATCATGTTCCTCCCGCCCAAACATCTCCTCCGGCTCGGTGAGCCCCAGTATTGCGCCCACTGCCGTCTGTATAACTTGTTGTATAATGACATCGCGTGCCACTTCGTACCGGGAGACACGATTCCTCTTCAAGATCTCTGCTGGGGTATGGAGTCTGTACTGCGGCCAGATATCGTTGACATCGATGTAGTGGAAGAACAATGAGACGATCCAGTAGACGGCCACTGGCAGGATCAGAGTGAGGTAGAAATCGGGTAGAAAGGGGATGAGAGGCTGGACAGGCTGCAGAGTATATGGCGGAAGGGGTGGCAGATCCGACATGGTAGCGTTGCTGATGACTGAGAGGTTTCCCATGGTGAATAGAAGGGAAGGCAGTTATCGTGGTGCGCACGAAGGAATGTAGTTGCTGTTTGGAAATGGAGAATAAGAAAAGAAAGCCTTTGAGCTGAGATCTGAAAACGATAGCTTGACAGCGGGTCACCTTAAGTCATCACCAAGCAGCACTACAATCTCGGTTACTAGCTGACTCTTTTTCTCCCGTCGTTCCGGCTGCGGGCGAAAGAGTCAGGTGATTGTGGCCTGTTTATTGTACGAAGTACAAATTAATAACGAACTCGATTCGGGATTTGGGAGGAATTTAATGTAATTTTCAGCAGAAGTCGGTAGCAGACACGAGGCTGATGATAATTTCTGTGATGTGTTTACTGTAGCCCCAAATTCGTATTGTTGTCGTCTCTGACATGTGGCAACCGCATAGATATTAATAGGGTCAGGATACTACAAGATGTGCAAAATGTGCAATGTTTGGGGCCTCACTTTCAAGGCGCCAAGGCATCAGAGCTAGTCCCGTCTAAGCCAAGTATACCCCTCCACAACTTCTCGATTTTCCCAAGTCCAGCCCACTAACGCAGATTGCATTTGACTTTCTGAAGTTCTGTTCATCGCTGTCTCTTCTCCCAAATACAAGTCAATTTTTGAGAAATACCGCAAATATGATCATTTTCAAGGTTAGTTACCCCTCCGTGTCTGCGACACAACCCCGCTTCTTACTCGACCGGGACCCCTCTTCTCCCAAATTGCAGAAACATGTGGGGGACGACCTGACTGACTTTGGCATTCGAATATAGGATATCATCACCGGTGATGAGATTATCTCCGACTCCTACGACTTGAAGGAGGTCGATGGCGCTGTTTACGAGGTTGACTGTGACATGATTACCCTTGGCGCAGTCGAAGTTAGTATGTAGACTGCATGCCCCTCGAGATGTTCCGAGTTAGGCTGATACAATATACAGATACTGGTGCCAACGCTTCCGCTGAGGAGGCCGAGGAAGGTGTTGAGGATGGTGCTGTTCAGGTCAACAACGTTGTCAACTCGTTCCGTCTCTCCCAAACCTCGTTCGACAAGAAGAACTATCTTTCCCACCTTAAGTGTACGCCGATTACGCCCTCTGATTTACCACAAGTCTGACATAATCATAGCATACATGAAGAAAGTCAAGGAAGCCATGAAGGCAAATGGAGCAGACGATGCTAAGATTACTGAGTTCGAGAAAGGTGCTCAAAGCTACGCCAAGAAGATCGTTAGTAACTTCAAGGACTACGACTTCTATATTGGCGAGTCTATGGATCCTGATGGAATGTAAGTTATACCCGAATTAATTTTTTGACCAACACTGAATTGTCTAGGGTCGTCCTCATGAACTACCGTGAGAATGGAACCACTCCTTTCGTTACCGTCTGGAAACATGGTCTTACCCAGATGAAGGTTTAGGTGGGCAGAGCAGTGTACGTTTCTCTTTGCAGCATTGGAATAGTCATTAGCGACTTCCGTGCGTCCCTATAAAACCGTTGATATCACACCTACCAAATCTAACAGACCTTCCCCGTCTCCTATTCACTATTTGAAAGTTGATTTTGCGAATGTGAACCAGGGAGAAGTGACGTCGAAGTGTGCACAAAGAGAGTAAAGTGAATATCAACTCAAGCGGCTTGTCTCGATAATACCTGATTCGAGGCACTTGAGCGGCGTTTACCTGTTCAGCCAACTCTCTTTCTCCACCCAGTCCAAGCAGTTCAAAAACTGGTTCGCCGATAATTACCAAAGTATTTAGTTCTAGAAATTTCTTGGCTTCCATCGGAAGAGTATTTCATCCCATAAGTGCGAGAGATCTGGTTTACTAGTACCCCCTTTTCTTCAGAGTAAAGAGGACGAGCCAACCATCCATCTACTCTCTTTCCAATATCGCTGGTAAGCCCACTGCATAAACACTCCAATTTCTCAACTCAAACCCTGTCAAGAAGTCAATACCTCACAACTATGTTTTTATCTACCGAGACATCTCACATCTCTTCAAAGTTTAAGGTATGTCTCCCTTCCTTATTATCCCGAACTCAAATCAGATTAACCCTCGGCAGATGGGGAGCCCCATCTGTGGGAAGCCATACTCTTGTTACCGAAGACCGAAAACAAAATCTCCAACAAGCTTCCTACCTCAGCGAGAATGGCGTATATCACCGCAATTGCCTTGTTCCAGTGGGTCCTAGCTTTCCAGACGTAACATCTCCTCAACCGACTAGCCCTCTACCCCATCCAACTCCTTCCCCTCCTCAGAGCCTTACACGTGGATGCCCTTATGCTCCTTCCCTTCCCACATTAGCTAATACTCCTAACATCACCCACCTATTATTCCACCTCTACCTCTACCTCCGCAGTCTCCTGTTATTAGCAGCCATAGCTTTTACAGCGGCGAACGAATACCCCCAATCTGTGTCCCAGAGTGTGCAGGCTATAGAAAATTCGAGAAGGGAGAGAAAGGAGAACTTAATCAAGGAAAATAGGAGGAGATCGGGAAGAAGTCGTGTCTTTGGGCAGAGGGAGGTTGAATTTGGAAGGAGAAGCAATAATACGGTGATTTCAAGGACTAGGTTCTTTGGGCTGGGATATTCAATTGAGCAAATTACTATTATCGGCAGTCTAAATTATGGATGTAGTAAGTCATTTCTCTTTTTGGTTTCTTGCTTTGCTTCGCAACTACTCCAGCGAGTGCTCTTTGGTTTACTGAAGATCACTTTCAAGTTTAGTTACCAAAGTTCCCACCTTGCCGAACACTGATATCGCGTTCCCCCCATAACTCGCGCCTTTCCTCTATTCAAATTAAAATACACTAATAACTCCAAGAACCCCACGATAATGCCACTGCAAGGCGAAGTCTCCGACAGGACCTTCTTCACAATTCGCCGCTCATGGCGACGCACACCAGATAACAATGATGCCCCTGATGTACACTCACTTTTTTTCTCGTCTCCTACTCGAAGCTGAACTAATTCCGTCTAGTTTGCCTACTGCGTCTTCCTCCCTAACTACTGCCTTGCCCTCTTCGATACCACCCGGACCGCAGGTTCGCGCTTTATTGAGATCATTCCTATTCCCGAAATAAACTGGAAGTTCCTTTTCAGACCAGGGAAATCCATCCCTGAATACCCTAGTACGTCTCAGGCCCCCTCCCCATCCAACAACCGAGAACTAACCTCCCCCAGATCCCCATGCACTATTCCGAAAAATTGCCACCAACCTCCAAATCACCTCTATTGTCAACCGAGATGTGCCCCGCCCCTTCTCCACCCCCCTGCTCGCCCAACTTGCCCGGCACAAAGCCCAACTACTACAATTACGAGACGAATATATCGAAGTCACCGATGCGCAATGGCCCGAGAGGAAGAGGAGAATGCGGGTTGTACATGAGAATAGGAGGTTGGGCAGGAGACATAGTTTGTGTTTTGAAGTTAGTGGGTGGAAGGCGCTGAGGTGGGAGGGGGCGAGGGGGGTGGGAAAGCGTTACAGTTGCGTAGTTTGGAGAGAGGGTGAGGATAATTTCGTTTATTAGGGGGATGCTCTTCGTGGACTGTGGTTCGTGGTGGTTGGTTGAAGAGATCACTGAGCTGTGTGTGATTTGGGGTTCATTGCGTAGCATTTGGGGCTGGCTTTTCAATATGTGTTGAATTAAGCTAGAATCTCAGGTTAATAGCGAGACTTTTGGAAATTTGCTCTGAAGCCACAGAAGAGTTATTTGAACTAGTGACCTTGGTTGTGACGCTTTGGATATCTGCTCGTAACTAGCTATCCTGGGCTAACTCGGGCTGAGTTGATCTTTTGCTCTAATCTAGTATTTGGTTGCAAGATTATCTGAAATGATAACTTTAGTTGGCTGAATCACGCTACTCCTCTTATATTCTGCAATTAATACCACTTCGCCTTCCAAATTAAACTTCAAACTCATCTCTCACACGACAACGATCTTCCTCAACTTGCTTACCGTTTCTTCTTGTTTCTCAACGAGTTAACACCATTCCCAGGCAAAAATCTCAGATTCTGGCACCTCAATATCAAGGCAAGCTTTCCCTCTTCGTTCCATTCTCACGGGCTAGACTAATCATTCTTGCAGATACTTGCGTACTCGGTTTTCTTCTCAACCGTGCCATCATTCTCGTCGACAGTGCCAGAAGTGCGCAAACATTTCGCATCTGGTCATACCATGACTTCGATTGGCTGAAAAATATTGGTAAGCAGAACAGGAAAGCTCCGTGGATGAACCACGTTGGAGGCTCCTCTTCATTCCCGGAAAATTCATCAGACAGGTCATGTGAGCCATCCCCCTCTTCTCTTGCAGTAATCTGCTTTGAAGCAACCGCTAACATTGCAATAGAGAGTGTGATATTAGGGGAAAACTACATTGGTAGGTCTGGGCAAAATAACACGCGGTTGTCTCACGATGAGTGTGTAGAAATCGAATTCCGGATAGAGGAGGGGTTCATGAGAGTCTTGAACGTAGTCCATGAGAATAAGGCTCGGGAGATACGACACAGTTTGACCATTGGAATTGGGATGATGCTCTGCAATCTGCTGGAGATTGCTAATTATGAAGATCAAGATTTGCTTGAACTTATTGATTAAAATGACGAGAATGGTAACCAAATATTTCCACAGTGTCTCGAGGATGGCCCATAAATCATTTATGAATATATTTTGACAATCGTGTAAGTTGTCCATGGGTATTGTGACCTGAACCACAGTGAAGGGGTGACTTCCTTGTAATATAATAATTGATTCTCACTCTGGAATAAAATAAGAAGTACAATAATAGCACGGCAAGAGGTAAAATTAAATAACTTTGCATTTCAACTGGAAAAGTGTAACCCAGATTCATATCACAAAATACACCAACCGAGCAACCATGCGTTGTGTTCAACCCGTCTGGCCACCACCCCCTTCATATACCAGAATAAGCTAACGATACTCAACAACAGGTCTAGTATCCACTCGATGGCAGGTCGAGGATCTGTTAAGAGGAGGAGTGAAATATGGCCAACCAGCACCAATCCGGCACCCGATACTACGAATCATCGAAAATCCAATATTCGGCAGATTGATAAGGTTGTAGGCCTCCGGGTCGAACCTTTTGCCTCAAGTGGATTTTTTTAATATTTTTATATAGCGTGTTGGATGCAGGGATACAATTTTTATGTTTTGTGTTTGGAGGGCGTGTTGTTGCTTTTCTGCCAATGGCGAAAAGGGGCGGCTAAGCGAAGGGGTTGTGCAGTTACTGGAGGATCTCGGAATCCCAAATTTCTGGTGACCCTATTTCTCTGTTCTTACAAATCACCCTCTTTCCTTTATATGCTAAGCTAGACAGACTCTACGTAGTTCGGTTCACACATGCAAGATATTCTCTCCCCCTCCCCTTGCTGAAACCCTCTCATACTCCCTCGACCCCCCTCCAACTGTCAGAAAACACGTGCGTTTCACGTGTATGAGTGCTTTGTCAGCTACGCATTCCTGTATAAATTACCCCTTATATAACCTACTTATATCTAATACATTATTACTAATTCCATTATAACTTAACAGATTAGAAGTCTTAGATGCACTACTATCAATATTCACCTCTTACTAACACTATAACTAGTTTTACTAGTATTTTCTAGTACTACAAGAAACACCAAGATGCTATTAACTAAAATTAACCACCTTGCCTTTCTAGGCCAAAAGACAGAATTCCAACAGATTAAGGAGGGTCTTATTGCATAGTTAAATAGTGATAACTATGCTAAATAGTTAATTAATATAAGTAGTATTCTATAGGCTAATAACTATAATCGTATTGTTAAAGGTATAGAGCTACCACCTCCTGCTAAAGGCGGACCTGCTAGTAACACTCTACGCACCTTATATAACAATCGATTAATAGTAGCTATACGAGTACTACTTGCAGCTATTCCGGCTATATTCAACGATAAGATAGCTGCATTCTCTATAGTTAGAAACGCTACTAGAATCTGGAACGCACTAAAGATATATAATCGAAGCTAGGATAAAACCTATATATTATTAACTTATAACGCATTTAACTGCCTTAAATTCAACCTAGGAAAAGAGATACTATATAACTTTAGCGGTATGCTAAGATAGTTCTAAATAGCTTTGCGGAACTTATTAAGCCCGATTTTAAATATATAGATTCTATATCGACTTCTTAGATTACTTCTAAATAAGCCTAGCTAGATTTAAGCAAAGACGTTCTACTAGCAGAGTAAGGCTACGCTAGAAGAGGCTATTCGACTGCTTTAACGCATAGAGTATAACAACAAAGCTCTCTTAACTACTAGTGCGAACTACGCTAACCCCGGATCCATAGGCGAAAACACGGGCAAATTATAAGGGTTAAACAAGAGGGCAAAGAGGGGCAGAGGAGTAATAAAGTTTAGAGATAAAGGGAATCGATCTAAAGGCCGATTTAGGCACAATCGATTAAGCAAAGGCTATTTCAGAGGGCATATATAAGCTTTAAAGGCAAATGCGGATTAATGCTCCTTTTGCTTTAAGAAGAATCACCGCGAGTCTAAGTATAAGAATAAGAAGAGGGTGCTTGCGGGCAACTATAAGGCTATAATAGGCAAGAGTAGTATAAGAGGTGGGAATAGTAGCAAGAAGAAGGAAATTAGATATATAGTTAAAGAGTCGAACTATATAGTAGTTAAAGAAGGCAAATACGATAACGGTTTTAATTACTTTAACGCCTTTGCTTATACTACTAAAAGTGCCTATTTATTAACTCTAGACCTATTTTATATAGACTCTAGCGCGACTCGATATTTTATATATAATCGAGCCGATTTTACCTTAATTAAGAGATAGATAACCCAAAAGCAAGTACGCGTTGCTAATAGCATATTCTATAAAGCAAAAGGCTATAGCGATATATAACTAGAAACAACGACTAGCCTAATTGTCTTAAAAGATATATAGTAGATACCTAACTTTAAAGCAAAATTAATTAGCACAATAGCACTTAACAAGGATAATATATCTATGCTATTTATAAACTGCAAGGCAATAGCAAGAAAAGGAGGCATAAACGGACCTATCGTCTTTATAGCTAGCTAAGGCTACGGACAATATATTCTTAACACTATAGAATACGCCTTGCAATCAATATAAGAAGGATCGACTAATACCTTAAGGGGCCCTCAGGAAACAGCAAGTATCCCTTAAGAGGAAGTTACAACCCTAAGGGGTGCCGGGGCGAGTATAAAAACCTTAATCCCGCCTAAATTCCTTTCCCCTTCTTTAATATAAAGCCTAACTAGAAGAAGTATAAGTTATTTGGACTCTTGGCCTGCCTATAAAGCTATAGGGGAGACACTATATAATCTGCTATATCGTCGTCTTTTGCATACTAATTATTAGTATATTAATATACTATAAGATTATGCGATTAACTTAAAATTTAAGAAGAAACTATTATTAATCGGTAATAGTATCTGCGAACTATGCCTTGCTAGCTATATAAAGGCAAAGTATAATAAATCGATAAATATATATACTTATTATAAAATCTAAAAGCTATACGCAGATATCTTTAGCTAGCTTATATAGTTAGTCTAAGGCTATAACTACTTCTTGCTTATTTATAATAATACTACGAGGAAGTGCTAGATACGCCTACTTAAAACAAAGAATACAAGTAAGATATTGCCTTATTTAAAAGACCTTAAATTGTCTCTTAAAAAGGAGACAAGAAAGAAGGTAGCCTATTAAAGATATAATAATAGTAAGGGCGAGTTTGGAGCCGCATTTATAGCATAGCTATTGCTTAATGGTATTATATATAAACTAAGCCCTTCCTATAAACATTAGATAAATAGAGTTATTAAACGGGCAATTAGGCTAATTAAGGAAATAATACGGTTAATACTATACGCAGCTAATCTGCTAGATGCTATATAGTGCTATGCGGCAGTTTATGCCATTTAGGTATATAATAGAGTGCCTACCTTAGCATTACTATTCGGGCTAGAGGCAGATTCACCTGTTAGAAGGCACGTTACCTTATACGCCGCATATTCGGACAAACTACTAGAATTCCATAAATTAAAGGTATTTGAAAGCTTTTGCAAGGTACTATTCCCTTTAAAGCTATATCCTTAAGCACTTAAGCCTCGATTTAGACTAGAGGACTATATCTAGGTA
>JAPZPB010000695.1:0-16853 GCA_037952635.1 Bryoglossum gracile | reverse complement strand
CCCCCCCCCCCCCTTTTTTTTCAACCCCAACCCGGCCCACCCCCAAATTGAGCCCGGCGGGTGGGCGCGGGGCTGGTTATAATAGCCACAAAATCCCCCCCCCCCCCCCATCTCGCCCACACCAAACTAGAACGCCCACTCCCTCCTCACCTGCCCACAACCAGACTACCGTCGAATCTCCAGCTGTACTGTAAAATACATCTCTGCAGGAATGGCATAGCTCGCACATCTCTCTTTCCAAACACGGCTTTTCCCCCATACCATACGAACTGGCACCCTATCTAGGACAACTGCCTACCACATATATTTCTTATTCTGCAAATCAGCACCTTCCAGAAAACGCCTTTTTCGTTTTCTTTTTGCTGGAAAATCTCTGTTTTCTATGATTACTGCTCCCCAATAATAATAATCCTAATTAGTGATTGTCTAATACGCTGGGCTGCCTATTATTCACTTCACATATTATATTGTCCGCCTTCGCCGCTTTTCTCCCCCCCCCCCCAGGACCTGGGCTGCCGACAACCCTGCGAGGATCCTCAGCAGACTTACAGTACTTCACCCTTAAAGGACTTCATTCCCGTCCTCTTGATCTTCACTCTGCTCGATACTTGAACGAAGCCGTCGCAACCTCACTCAACAGCCGCACCTAGCTCGTTACTCGCTGGACCAGAATCCACTGTGCCCGAGGGAAGACAAAAGCCGCCACAGAAACTGATTCAGATCCAGTGTGTTCAGCCTGACTTTCCAATCTTGATTGGCGATCCAACCACCCGGCCTTACAGTACTCACAGTCCTGTACAGTGAGTGCACATCACTTCACCAGCCTGCCCCCTTCGGTCCCAACTTATATCTCTCGAACCCCGACTCACCTCCACACCATACAACATCTGGGTCAGTCAGAGAGAAGGTAGCTGAGGTTGAGACGACAATAGCAACCCTTCTGTGGCAGAGAATTTGTGGCATTTGTGGCATTTTCCTCCCAGCCTTTTGCAAGGCGCAACAAGCTTCGAGCTCGCTTGAGGTGACCTAATTCAGATCGTCCAGCTATCAGCCGCCTTTCCAGCGCACCAAGATCTGGTTGGAGGATCTCAAGCCTTAGTTAATCGGACATCAACTTTCCTCTCAGCTGGAACTGTTGCTGGCTTCACTGCCCCGTTTGCCCAGCGCCGCAGCCTTTTGCAGTCACAGTTCCGAATTTGACTTAGTACTTGCTAGTCGCCCCGTCTGCTTCTGAAAAAGCGTTACTGGCTGGTTGAGCACATCTCAACCCCACCATTGTATGTACGCCTCTTTCCTATCACCTATTCTCCCTTGCATCCTTGTTATACTGTAAAGTCCTGTGCGTACTTATTGCTCCTGGGACTTCCCGTCTTTGGCACCACCATCCCGGGTCGATCAATATCTGGCACTTCAAGTTGTCAACTCTCTTTCTTTACCTTTGCTCGTTTCCTGTTCTCTACCCCCGCAAGAAAAAGGCATAGCATGCGTACACCTCTTGTACATTCTACATTCTCCATCTCGTGCAGCTCGTTCATGTTCAACGCTCACCTGCCTGCTTCCACCCCTTCCAACATTGCATCTGCACACCCTCCCAGGAGCTCGCGCCAAATGACACCGGCACTGGCATGACATGACGGCATGAACTGATTTCAACTTGCCAGGCGAACAGGTTCGGTTTCACGGCTACCTGCATATTCTCTGGGGACCCGATCGATCTTGTCGAACATCAAAAGCTCCAAGTCTTTGTCTCTTCTGGTACGTACAGTACATTCTGGTTCCCGCTACGCATGTCACCTACAACGCCGCATACCCCTCCTTCGATCCAATATTTACCTATGGCCGGCTGACCCACGCTCAGAATTCAGGCTTCCCGAGACTCCGTTCATACTAGGAGCGACAACTTGTTCGCTAGCTGCAATACACGGGAGCGAGCGCGAACTAGACGAGGAAGCCGTCGACACTTAACCAACCCCGGATCTCTGTTTAGTTATAAACTAGACGGGTTTCAAAATTCCCGACTGAGATAAAGAGAGACATAGTAAGTTGTTCTGCGGTCTTCTGAGGAATCCTCTGAACCATGCACACGGAAACTTATCTGACCCTCCTCAGCCATTCCGCCGACCCTTCGTCTTAAAATCATCACATATCCACCACTACAACTTCCGCTATTGCAATAAGCATCAGCAATATATGGACCACAGACCTGTCAACTTGGCCCGCTAATAATAGCATTCATACTGTTTGCCTCGATTCCTGGAAACTTATTCCAGCTTAGTCACTCGCTTTGTCGATTTCAGCCGTACCTCTGACCACCGTCAAGCTGGCCTACTCAACAAGATACAGTCTGTTCGAAGTAGGTACTTCCCGTCTGATTCATAGGAATCTTGCCGTACATCCTGCGAGCCTTGCGTACTGACTTATGCCGTCACAGCCTGAGCACCTGCACTCTCACAGGCCTATTATACTCGACGAGTCTTACGCGTCTCCCGAGACTGCTGCTCTCCACGAAGAAGGTTGTGAGGAAGCCCTCGTGGCTAGGGTGGATTCCCCAAAGGGTGTTCATTCCATGTCTGCATACGGGAAAGCGCAACCACCCCAACTCCATGGTATGTGAAGCTCACGGCTCTGTTTCGCGGCCAAAACAGGAAGAAATTCGACTGACTAACTTACTGCAGCAGGCTACGAAACCGGACGAACCTATCCAGAAAGCCCATATCCGTATTCAGCACCAAACTACTCATCATCTACTCCTGCGCCCGCGTTCCAAAATGCAACACAGCTAACACAAATGGCATACCCAGTAACACAGGCTCGTGCTAACTACGACGACCAGGCAGGTGCTTATTTGAACGTCGGTTCCACACAAACCCCCGAGGTTACATCTTTCACGCCTGTGAGGGGGACCAGGGATACCAAAGTTTATGTTTACATCACTACCCTTTATGAGCTTATGACCGCGAGCACACCAATCTTCTTTTTAATGTTTGGACAACGGAAGTGCCAAGCAACTCTAACAAAAATGAGCCAGCAGGGAGGCGCTTGTTCGTACACATTATGTGCCGACGCCCCTCAATTCCTAACTACAGGGTTCCAGACGTCGATAGTACCTCTATCAATGACTATGGAGAGTGGAGATGGAGATATCATGGCGAAAGTAGAAGTTGGAGAGTTCACCTACATCGACAGTGGGATCCAGAGTGGGAGCAGTACGCCCCAAGACATGTCGCGGAAAAGAAAGATCTCGTCGGAGTCAGCAGATTTGATGAAGAGTCCAGCAAAGAGAACTGCGGCCCAGCAATTGAGACCGAAGGAGGAATATGCGGGTTACAACAACTATGCACAGGGCGATCACAATGCGTCTTACTCCGCATACATCCATCCCAGTCAGTCATCGCACTCATATGGAAATCTCGTCAGCCAATATGGGAGCAGACCGTTGAGCTACCAAGGTCAATCAGGTAGGCATTTAGGATACGGATATTCTAGCTCTGGCACTTCATCTCCTCCAACACTGAAGGCGCAGTCACCTCAAGTTGGGAGTTGGAATCCGGCATACCCTCCAACGGTTGGGTCGAATGCGGGTTTATCTCGGACGGCCCTTTCATCGCTACCATCTCCAGGACTCGCACAGCCTCCTTTGATCAGAACTTCAACTCTGCAACAAACTCCAAGTCCTGCGACTACACCTCATGGACATCCGGGTCAGCACTTCAATGCATATGCTCTTTACCCACACAAGGCAAAGCTCGAGATCAATGGGAATTTGGATGAGATGGCCCAGCACTGGTCACCAGAGGAGTGGGAGTCGAAACGAAGACTAGTGCATTTCAGAAGGACGCAATCTGGAAGCACGATCACAACAAATTTTTCACCGGTTTCAGTAGATGAGAGACCCCAACAAAGCGTGTGCATCAGTTGTATTTACTGGGAAGAAAGGAAGGAGTGTTTTGTCACGAGTGTCGATACGATATACTTACTGGAGCAATTGGTTGCAGCACGATTCACGGTTGAAGAGAAGAATAGGATACGGAGGAACTTGGAGGGATTCCGGCCATTGACGGTCTCCAAGGGAAAGGTGGACAGTGAAGAATTCTTCAAGGTCATCATGGCATTCCCAACGCCCAAACCCCGGAACATCGAGAAAGATGTGAAGGTGTTCCATTGGAAGGATCTCTCTTCGGCATTGAAGAAGATCATTGGCAAATACGTGAGTTCTCCTGGCAACAAACCAGCAACAGCAGCATCGCTAATCTAGCATCTTCACAGTCTGCCAGTCCATCGTCAACGTTACCTCCTGCGCCTGCTCTTCTGACTCCAGTTAGCTCAACTGGATACGCAACCGAGGGGTCGTCAGCCGGAATGTCGTATGCAAGTGATCACCACGGTGCTCTCTCCCCGCGCTCGATCTCAGGCTCGACAACCTCAACATACACCTCCAACATCCCTGCGCGCGTCCTCTCTCCACACAACCAAAAGCCCCTTGCCCTCCAGAACGGCCCTCCTGATCTTCGCGTTGCAGTTTCTCACAACCCCCACGAGGCCCCAGGTCACTGGCAGCCATCGCAGCATCACATGCAATCCTCGCAGCAATATTCGCAGCTGGGGCAACAGGCCGGGAGGAGCTCATGGGACATGTCGAGCTATTTGGAAAACAGTCATAGTCCAGCGACTGCCGCCGGCACTTCAGGACCAGCTCAGTATCCCGGGCCACGCAGCACGGCGGAGACTGCGGTACCGGGCGGTGAGAGCAACAACCGTGTTGTGCGGAGTCTCTCAGGGCAGCAACGGCAGCAACAGCAGCAGAGTCAGCAGATGCCGCGTACGTGAGGCGATGAGCGAGAGTGATTGGCGAGCGGGGAAGTGAGGGTGAAGATGTTGGTGTGGAGGTGGTTGTTTGAGGGTGTGCAGCCCAGCTTCAATTGGTCATGCGGACGAAACATCTAGCGCGAAACTCGACCAGCACCAGCACCAGCCAAACATCGCGCTCCTTGCACCACCTATCATAACAAACCCGCATTCTCCTCGCTAGCTCGATGGCTATACCGTCTCGTATTGCCTCACATGCGCACTGCCCACTGCGCAACAGAAAGATGGCTCAATCCTGTTTTCGTCTCTTCTACCTCCCTCCTACCTCCCTTCTACCTCCCTCCTACCTCCCCACTGCCTGCCCTGCAAACTCAAATCTCGAATCATCCGGTTTCCGAGGCTACTCGCCAATGGGACGACACCCTCTTGCACAGCCTCACACCCCTTTTTGCCATCGCTTCGCCTCGCTACATATTCCCCGCACACACCATCAGGACTCGTTATCATCATCGTCATGCCCGATCTTGGCTGGACGTTTATGTGGCACATTCATCGTACTTCTATCTAGCTCACTGTTTGCCATCTCGACTCCTTGCTAGAGTTATTTCGTATCTGTTTCTCATGCACCACCGCCATCCCAGTTTAGATATCCCCATAAACCGTTGCAGCATTACAGTATCACCTCAACACTCTTCCGCCCTTCACATTTGCAGGTTGGGTCCACACTACCTTCTTCATCGTCTTTCCATTTCGTTCGGGGGGTTTGGTGTTTTGGTTGGGCATAACATGGCATGGCATATGGTTGGCATGGTCATGGGCAAGGGCATTTCCGGCTGCATCCAGGGGGTCATGCATTCATTAATTCATTCATCACGAACCTCACCTCCCTCTCTTCCCGAGGCTAGTACACGGGCTAACTAGAGTCTGGAGTCGGGGGCGAGGCGTTCTACTTATTTCTTAATTACCTAGTCTGTTTACTGTGTGCGGCAATACCAAACGGGGTGGATGCGCTGAAGGAGACGAAAGTCGGTGGTGAAGGAAGGGGAAGGAGTCTGTTCCATCAATCAGACTCATTGCATTGTTGCGGCGCTGGGGACTGAGTGTTTTGGGAAGGGGAGAGCGAGCATATACCACTTTTATTATTGCACTTGTTTTCTTTTCCTCAGCTTACTCTACACCACCTTACTTAATTTATCTGATCCGCCGGGATCTCCTATACATGTCGTTTTCTTAGCGTGCTCTCATTTAAAGAGACCGCGCCTGTTTTTTCTCTGGGTGTTCTGGCTTGTGGATTGCGGGATTCGGGCTGGGGGTTTGGCTTTTGGGGAAGGGGAGTTGGGTACTGGTGTTGGTGTTGGTGTTGGTGTTGGTGTTGGCGCTGGGGAGCGGGTTACTATACCCCTTTCATACTGGAGCATCGAAGCATATATACCACTTGTTTCTTCCATTCTTTCCCTTTCATCTCATACCACTTATAATCTATTTCGATTCACTCCTCCCGAGATTGCAAAACTCTCAGAATAAAAAGGGAAAGCAGAAAGCGGCAGAAACCAAGAATTCTCGCTCACGCGAACGCTGCTCGTGTAGCGTGTACTGTACACTACGTTTATCACAGGCACTGAGATCGAGATCGTCGTGCCAGCGCGGACATAATACTAGTCATCTACTCTAGAAATCAAAGGCCGGAATAAACGCTGCGCACACATACTGTATGTACATTAGTGTGATGAATAAGTACAGCACTACTAAATATCCTCCCTCTATCTCACCGTATACCAAACTGTATATATATATGTCTACGGTGATTGAACGCCGAGTAAATGAGCCGGAGAGAGCGAGAACTGAGCATCTACATATATATACGTAATCTAACCGCATTATCATCATCTCATCTTCTCTCATGTCCAAGATACTTCGGGACTTGGAATCCATCTCGTGGTTGTTGTCGTGGTCGTTGTCGTGGTCGTGGTCGTGAGGCTGAGTGTTGGGATTGATGGATGGATGGATGGATGGATGGATGGATGGATGACGAGAGAGAGGTAAGCGATGGAAAGGGGGCGCACGGCCCAGGAGATAGGAATGGGATGGAAGTCCGTCCACGACTGAGGCACGACAACACAGACTTGTATGAGGACTCCGGTGAGATGTTTCTGTTGACAGACGAGAATGGTTTTTATTGTTGATTATAATTAAATGTAGTTAGGTATTACTCCCCTATGCCACATCGCCGGGTGTCCTAACTTCTAAATACCCCTCCCTATACGCCCTTCTCCCACGCCGCCTCGGAGCCCTGACTCCTCTAGGCAACAGCATTGCTATCTAGAAAATTAGGCACCGTGACACCACACAGGATATCCGCAAATGGATCCTGGTTTGGAGCAAAACCAGGCCAATCTCGTGTATTGACCACGATCGACCAGTCCAGCCCATCGCCCCGCGATTCAGCCCAGGTGTTGGTTCCCGGTGTGCTGCCTTCGCGGGCCGTCCACTCGGTCGTGCCCAGGATGGGACGACCGCCTATTCCCCAGACGGCTGTTTGATGTCAGTATTTATGCGTTATCAAGAGGTTGAGGCTGTGCGGGAAAGGAGGCAACGTACCGTGACCGTCAATAAACTTCACCAACGTACTAGCGCCAGCAGCCAACGCGCCCTCGCCATAACAATCCTCCTTCACTTGTCCATCGCCGCCGAAAATATCGGCGACTACTAGGTCCTGACTCGGCAATAAGGCGCTGGGGCCTGTGTCTCTACTCTCTTGCGTAATAGGGTCATTGGCATGTGCGCTCTGGCTTGTCGTCCATTTCCTCACGTCATAGCCTCCGGGGGTGAGGACCGAGGAGGAGAGGTAGGAGTAGTAGTCTGTGCTAGTGAGTTGTTCGACGACGTAGGAGAGCAGAATATAACCGTAGTTGGAATATTCGTACCCTTCTCCAGGATTATAGTCCAGTTTGTAATTGGACATGTAGTCTACAATGTTCCTGACCGTTGCCGAGGCACCACCGGTTCCTTGTGTTTGGGCGACCAGACGCATCCTGTATGCGACGTCGAAGTTGGATTTAGAGAGGTTGAGGCCGCCTTGGTGGTTGAGGAGTTGATCGACGGTTATTTGTTGGAGGCGTGGGTCATTGGTGTTGGTGTAGCCGAGCAGAGGGTAGACTTTTGTGGAGGGAGTGAGTTTGTTGGAATCGTAGAGGGTTTGGATGGAGGCTTCGAGGAAGGCTTTGCTGATGCTGGCGAGGAGGAAGACGTCAGTTGTGGTGGTGGTGTGTCGTGTTGACTCGCTCCAGGAGTAGGCTTTCTCCATTAAGATGGTGCCTGCTTTGCCGACGCTCAGTTGAGCTTGCCGTACTCCGTTTTGCTGCATGAATGTTTGCATGAGGGAGTCGGCGGCACTTCCTGCTGCGGCATTGTTTTGGAATCCGGTTGTAGTGCCAGTTACACGCCAGGAGCGGGGTGTGGGGATGTCTTGGTCTGCGAAGATGGCTGCAAAGTTGGAGTTTCCGAGAGTTCCCCCGCCCTCGAGATGGATTACATAGCGACCCGCAGCTTTCTGGGTGTTGTATTCGTTTTGAAGGTCGGTAGCTGTCATACCTTGACGAGCGACCCAGGACCCAACATCGGTGTCAGTGAAGGCTGATGAGACGTAGTGATCTTCAGAGACAGCAAGTGAGTAGGGTCGCCAGTAGGGCTTGGTAGTCTCCGAGTTGAAATAAGTCTGGTAATCGGCGTATGACAGTGTCGGTCTAGACTTGTACTTGTCATACTGGGTGTTGTAATGCCAGACGGCGCAGTAGAGCCGGTTACTTGAGTCACCATACTCTGTGAAGGACTTCAAGATATATCGGTTTTGCTGAGCATTGGCAAGCTCGATGTTGTATGATTGGTTCGTCAGTCCGCACTTCTGATACCAGTTCGTTACTCCGTTCTGCTCCATAACCCCGGCGAAGATGGGATTCGAAGCAGGCCCAGTGACCGTGATGAGCGTGGAAACATAGCCAGCTGAAGAATGGGTATTAAACCAGCTTTGATAGTTGGACCCCGAAGATTCATGAATTGCGAAGTATGATGGACCTGATCGCTGGACCCAAACAGCAGCATACCGATTGTTTGGAGGCTGTCCATATGCACTTAGAGAGATCATACGGTAGCCAGCAGCTGACCACTTATTGACATTCGTTTGGTGCTGTGCTGCCGTGACATCGTAGTAGAATTGCCAGGCTGGAGTTCTCTCAGAGATATCATGCTCTTCTAGAGAACTTTCGATGGGTGCTGCGAGGGAAAGCGCAAAGAGCCAGGCAAACAGTTGGAACAAACGGTTGATCTTCATTGTACCAAAAAAGAAAGGAGATCCAGGTAACTCCTCAATCATTGTAGGTCCCACGGAAAGAGAGATCCCGATTGTTGGAAGAAATAACAAAATGCAGAATTGACTTGAGAGGGCGATGGAGATGGAGATGGAGATGGAGCAGAACCAGACCATTCCCAGCGCGGGGACTCTATCTTTTGAATTCGATGAGATTGACGTCCTTGAGTCCTATCATCTCAGAGTCCTACACTGCGGCAAATACCCTTAAATCGAGACTTCAGCCCTAAATGTGAACAACAACACTCTGTGGAGGTGGTGGTGGCAGAGCTGAGGCAACTGCCAGCCGCACCCAAAACCCGAAAAACGCGGCGCAGCAACTGGCAAAATCCAGTTGTGTAACAGCAGCCACGACATCAAAATCACCAAACGCAGGTAGTAGACGGGCTCTCCCACCAAATTGGCAATCTGAGAGACGCCGAATGGTAAGTTTTGTGGTGCTTCACTGCCCGTCGCAGTGTCCATTCATCTTCGTGGTTAATGCAGCCCAGAAGAGCCTAAATGAATGAGACGGCCTTGTCCTCGTATTAGGCTGGAAGCTGGGAGTTATCTCTCCCCCCAAAGCCTATTTTTGGATCGACACCTAAATCAACTGTGGTCAACTGTGTTGGTTCCTGTCGAACTGAGCCGAGGCGCAGAGTAACAGAAATACAATATGTTTGTAGAAGAAGGTTGAAATAGAGAAGTGATGAAAGGCTGCTTGCTTACTTCGCTATTTGAGCCGAGGCCAATGAGAGGCTTGGCGCTTTGCCGACCCCCTTTTCGGTTCTTTAGGAAGCTTGCTCCCGCTCTGTAGTTTTGCGGTCTCTCCAATGCAGATGTCAGAATCCCCCTTAACATTTTCTTCCAATCGACCTCTGCTCACTCGTGATCACTGATTGATTGATATCAGAGCAAATTGGGGTTTAACATTTTCTGAGCTTGCCGTTGAATTTATGGAGCTCCCACCTTTCTCCGCTGACTCATCTACTTGAATAGATCCTACTGTAGTTCCTGAATTGTGACGTGGGCCCGTGACAGGCCTGCAAGCTTGAAATTTCGGTGTTGTCTCAATGTCAAGGAACTCTCGAATAGCAATATCTGTTTCAAGTATTCAAGAAGGGAGGGTGGATTTTGACTCGTTTTTGAGTTCCCCACATCGTGCCTCCTGCCCAAGTCAAATTAAATACCTACAAACTAATGTATATTCACTTTACATAGTACCAATTTGTGTTATCTTTTGTCCTTATTTTCAATTCTTGATCATACCAACCTCGTTAGGAAAGCGGCGTTAAACACATTCGTTCAAAGTGACTTTTCGCTGGAGGTTACATACATCTTCAGACGTTGACCCCACTTCATTCACAAGACTTAAAACTATACAAGTCTTTCAACCCCTTTAAACATACTTCTGATCACTCAAAGAAACATAGACCCTAGGATTGTTCTTTTCAAAGATGTTCAATTTACTGTCTTCGCTTGCATTAAAGGCATCATAAACTTAGAACTTGGTAGAGAATTATGAAGAAGATTCTCGTTTCAGATAGCTGGACTTCCTCGTAACGATGTCCATAAACCAAAAGTCCAGTAGCAGCAGCCCGTCTACAGACTCGAGCTTCAACACCATCATCCCCATCATGAACCCGCAGTACAGTACTGTCGTCCCCACTATCGACATCCGATTCCAGTACTTAGATGTCATGTCATCGGTCATTCACAATATCCCAATCGATAAGCCGTTCTTTGAGTGCCTCAAATACTTTCAAGATGTCTACTGGATCCCACAAGATAGCATTGTCTATATGTGCAACGGCAACTTTATCAAGCCTTACAAAACAGTTGCTCAACTCGGAATCCAGAACGGTACTACGATCGAGGTTTTCGCAGCTCATGGCGAATATCGGCCGACTCCAACCTACAAGGAGTTTGTGGATATTACGATCAGGCTTAACAAGGAGCATGAATTCAAATATTATCGTGTAAACCTCGACGATCCTTTGTTGGTGCTGCTTAATCAACACTGGGAGACCAAGATTAGTGACGTGTATGCGGCAGGGAAGATAAGGAACCACAACCGGGATGAGTTGAAGGTCAAATTCCAGAGTACTAGAGTCAGTGGACTAGATACCTTTCGTGATCTCAGGCGCAGGTGCAGATACAAGGACATGTTGTGTTCGGGAACCATCGATCTCACACTTGATTGATTAGTAGTACCGAAAAATAAAAATAAAAATAATTTATGCCCTTATTACCCTTAAATATTAAATACTGGTGTGATGGTGCATACATAGAGCCCGAGCTACTCGTTTCGGAGATCAAGCTAGGCTACAGCAGCATAAAACGGCTGTCTGGACAAGGAAGGGAGAGGACACAAAGGGGCCGACGAGTCAAAGGAACTCAGGGGAACTTCAAGGAACTCGAAGAACAATATGACTTTTGTTGTCCAAATTTCACTCTCCAAAGTCACCAAGATGACGCTGGTGATTGGATTTAAACTCCACACTTTGTATCTTACAATGCTATTGATCGTCGGAGACAATGAGGCAGTGTCCCAGGTATTAGATAGGTTCTGGAGAATATATCTAAAAACCATTGGTTGACGACATGCAACGCTCTGCGGCTCTAGTACCAAGGAAAGAAGATCACTGGATTGAAAACGCCGCGCAGCCTTAAGTTGAACTGTGAGAGATATCTAGCATGTAACAAAGATGTAAAGAGGCAGCTAACTGATAAAAACAGATAAAGGCACAATGATTGACTTGCATCTATATTCTTTCTAGTAGATGAGAAAAGTGATTAGTAAAGGGCCGAGTTATAGCAAATTTTGGCAGGTTCCATCTAATCTTTGGATAATAAGGAGTGAAAGGGAGGCTAACTTGCAACAGAAGTAAAAGTGTTGCCGGGATGGCCATTTTTACATATTCTATTTTGCCTACACAGTTAGTCTTCTCTTTACCAATGCATAATACTTCTCACTTCTCCACATAAAACTATTCCCCTCGAACCTAATTATCTGTAGCTTAAATTTACTTTCATTACTAGGCTGAGGTTTAAGCCAGCTCTTCTAAAACAACCCAATTCTCTTCAAAAATCGACAAAATTTCTTCAGTATACAAGCATTTCTAGACCAGAGTCCTCGTTAGAAAAAAAAGCCCTCTCTTTATCCCAGAACCTTCTTCAAGTTAGAGCCTGTCTAAATTAACTATCTACAGCTTAATTAAATCCTTAAATTCATTTTTGTTCTTAGGTTAATAAACCGACCAAGGATCAAATAATTTCAATCTGCAAGCGAGGCCCCCTCAAACAACCACCCATTTCTGAAAGACAACAAGCTAGAACCTTCTTTAACACAAAAAATTCTCTAGACCACAGTCTTCTCTAACCGAAGCTTAATTTCTTACTGGATAACTAAAACTTACTTTAGTTCCTAGGCTAATAAACCGACCAGGGTTCGAGGAATCAAAATCTGCAAGCGAGGCCCTCTATAACAACCATCCACTTTCAATGTAACAGCCTTTTTCAATACAGAAGCTTCTCTGGACCAGAGTCTTCTTTAAGAAGAACCAGCTACCCTGCAAAGCAAAAGACTATCTTCAGAGTCAAACCTCTCACAACCCAGACTAGAAGCATCCCTCCAAGAGCCACCTAAAATTGGTCGTCACCTTTCGGTCCCTCCCTTTTACTTTTCGACCCCTTTATCCAACTTTCGGCCACTCCTGGTCACCTTTCGACCGCTCCTGGTCACCTTTCAACCTCTCCTCGTTACCTTTCGACCGCTCCTAGTCACCTTTCGCTACCCCTGTTTACTTTTCGACTATTCCCCGTCACTATACAACACCTCTTTGAGACAAAGGCCCTGTTCCTATACATAGCTCAAGGCTTCCAGATACCTCCACAAGCTTCGAAATCTTCCCAGAACTAATAACTCTGTAAGACCATAAAGGTAACTGCCTCCGTTGTATTTCATTTCTAGCGTGGGTTGTGCTGATCTCAAGAATAGAGCATAAATCGAAATGGCAGCTCAATCTACAACACATACCGGCTCCTTGCAGCGCACCAATCCCATATCTCGCATCAATGCCGATGTCACCGATGCCGATAGAAATATCCGTTACTATAACAAGGTAAACGGCGTAAGAGTCGTGGATATAAAGTTCAAACATCTAAACCACGACCTTATAGTCTATTCCGACGTCAACGTTTATACCCCTCTTAAGGTGGTCATTCGTTGGTTCGAGCGTGACTGCTGGATCCCTCCCAATGTGAGTTACCATATTCCTCTCTTCGCTTGTTTCCTTGACTGATGATTGACCCCATTTCCCCTCATATCCTCCAACCTCTTATTCCCTCGTTCACACTGCCATCCCCTTTTGCCCTTTCGCTTAAACACCTCTTCCCCCGCTACCCCCTCGTTAAAGCTAACCCCTTCCCTCTCATCTCCTCCACCCATCAACTGCTAAACTTCTTCGGAAACCAGAAAGCAATTTACCATTACCACTCCCGCCAAATCGACGACCATTCCCTCCTGATGTCTGCCTTCCAATCAATCTACCAACTCGGCATCCAAATCGGAGCAACCATCCAGGTAACCAACTGCAACGACTTCTCCACCAACGCCAACGAGATCGGTCCCGGTCCCGGTGGCCCCAACTACGGACCCCTCGACATCAACATGCGCTTCAAAATGTTTAATTCTTACGAGCAGCAATACCTACAAATCGACGTTGATGATCCGTTTATTGAGGTTGTTGATAAATTCTGGGCTTGGTTGAAGATGGAGGGCTTGCTTCCACCACAGGCTGAGAAGTCGTGGTACCGGATTACATACAGACATGCGGTCCTGAGTGGTCTTGATACGCCGAGACAAGTTTCGCTTGGTCGCGGAAAGCTAACGATGCATATTAAGCCAGCTAGCCGAAGGGAGTTTGCTGAGATCCAGGGTAATAATGCTATGCGTTAACTTAAGATCCCCATCAGGTTTTGCGTCTGCGTTTGTTTTTTTCCTTCCAAAGGTTAGAGGTGGCAGGGCATTGCGGTGGGCGGTACGTACATGATGGCGCTGCTATGACTCGGGATTGGAGTTTACGGTTGCTTTTACATCGCAAGATACCCGTTTGGACCAGACTTATACCTTGGTCATAGCGTGGAGTTCGAAAAATTAAAAGTACCTTGCTCTTTCAGCTTTTCTGTTCTGCGTAATTCCTCCGTCCCCCACAATCCAAATCTCCATGCATGTATCATACTCTGTGAACAATATATGTGTATCGCTGCCATCGTCATTCTCTCTGATCATAGACATGCATTCTGCTGTGCTTCTCGGCCTCACGGCGCCTCTGGCCCTTGCCGCTCCAGCTCCTGTGGCCGGACTCTTAGGAAGCCTTATTGAGGGTGCTTTTGCCTTTGGGAGCCTTGGATATGCAGTCCCAGCAGTGCTCTCTGATCTAACATCAGTAACCGACTCTGTTGATGAAGTTGTTCGTAAGTTTGCGACAAGTCCCTGCTCAGAGTATCCATCGATTCCTAACAATGTTTTAGATGCAATTGCAAATGGCACTCTTTCTGGTGCCCACGTTTCGGCTGTAGTGCAGAAGCTTTTCCAAGCCGTTCAACCAACAGCAACACCAACCAGTGTCAAAGATGCAATCTCCAAAGCTGGAGCTGCATTCAATCCCAGCACTTCCGAGTCTACAGTCCCAACATAGCCAGGCCATCGTTCCAATGTGTTGGGACTACTTCTGCAGGGATTCAAAACCAGCGAATTGATGCTGTAGCAGCTGGAAACGTAAGTCTGAGTATCTCCGTCCTGTAAAAAGGCTAGCAATTTGCAGAGCCAATTGAAGAACACGGCTATCACTAACAACAGGGTCGTCCCCTTGTTGAAAACTTTCTACAACACCATTCCTGGAAATGCCCCATTTGAAATTTTGGAAGCCCAGTTGCGTGCTGCCATATATAACCCCCCAGCCTTCACCTGGGGCTAAAGGCAACCTGTACTCTTGTCCCCCGGCACTGGTGGTACTGCCTCTTCCCAATTTATGCCTAACATCGGCAAGCTTCTCGCACAAGAAAGCTTCGCAGACCCCGTTTATCTGAATATCCCTAACGCACTCTTGGGCGACGCCCAAGGTAACGCTGAATACGTTGCCTATGCCCTTCAATATCTGTATGCCACCACCGGCAAGGAACCTGCGATTGTCACCTGGAGCCAAGGTTCCTTAAATGCCCAATGGGTATTTAAGTACTGGCCCTCCATCCCATAAATCGTTACAGATCATATTGCCGTCTCACCTGATTACCATGGAACTACCGTTGCCTATGTCCTCTTCCCAGGCTCCCAACTTGCCAACAGCTTCGCCTGCGTCCCATCTGTTCTCCAGCAAGAATACAACAGCAACTTCGTCACCAAGTTGAGAAGCAATGGTGGAGACTCTGCTTACGTCCCAACCACAACAGTCTACTCTGGATTCGACAAGATCGTCCGTCCTCAAGATGGTAGTGCCGCCTCGGATTCCTCTAAGATTCACGCAGCAAGGGAGTTTCCAACACCTTCGTCCAAGGCGCATGCTCAGCCGAACCGGCCGGCTTGATGTACACCCACGAAGGTATGCTTTACAACCCTGTCGCGTACGCACTCGTTTTTGATGCATTGACACACGATGGTCCCGGTATATTCAGCAGAGTCAGTGGCTCGTGCCAGGATATTGTTGCACCTGGGCTCAGCTTGCTCGATGTCATTGACGCCGAGGCGCAAATCCCTTTGGCTTTCTTGAACATCCTCAGCTACTCACCAAAGATCACGACTAAGCCTGCGATCAAGTCTTATGCTACTTATTGAGTGGACGAATAATGAGAGGGGAGTGTCTGATTTAATGATAATTTATAGACCTTGTATGTACGAAGAAGGATGAGCCTGTACATATATCACGAAAGATGGAGGATATGTAGCAGCGCAATTTTATGTCAGTATTGGTTAAGATTAGAGCTGTATAGTAGACAGGACTAAAACATACATAATACAGCAGGACCGCTTGCTTACTTCTTAATTTTTGCATTGGTTTCAAAACTTTTTCTAAATTTATTTATCCCTCACTCAGTTAGTCTCATCACACTTTTTTCCGGAAAATTCAACCCCATCAAAGCAACCCAAAACTAAGCGCATTACTTGAAGAACCTCTTCAAGATTCTAGCTAGCCAATCCGACTTCTTTAGAGCCTTATATTAGGTCCTCTAGAGATGGATTCGTCGCCGGACCCCTTTCGAGCTATAAGCTTAAGCCCATCACCACTACCACTTACCTAAGATCACGAAATAGAAGGTAGCCAACCTGGCTTACCCCCTCCTATCCAAGACACTACAAACACACCACATTTCCAGGAGCTGAGCAGCGACCCATTTGCACCCTCCCAACCTACTCTTAACTACCCCCTTTTCACGATTCCAGACACGCTAAACCCAAATGGGAAGAGGAGCCTCACTAAGTCTCACAGACCCCCTCGAGCCAAAACCCCGACACTGGCAATCACGGTTAATATAGACCCCTTGAACCGTACGGCCCGGGATGCCCTTTTAGAAGCCCGGGACCTAATAGTAGAGGCTTACTAAATCCCGGGCTAAACAAGCCAAAATCTTGGACCTACTTGAGGTCTTTAGAGAGTATATTGAAAAGGGTAAGCTTCAAAGCGCCTCTACAATAATTACTACTCAA